>VWPU01009562.1:409327-581931 GCA_013398955.1 Callaeas wilsoni
GAGAGGAGAGGAGGGGAAGCTCCTTTTTGAAGACATGACTGGAATGCATTTAACCTTGACTTTCAGAGTGGTACTTTTTGCAATTGTTTGTTTAAGCAAACCACAGAATAAGGAACTTTGAGTTCCCAGGAGGCCTGACAAATGATTTCCAAGGTCAGACATATGCACAAAAGAAAAAACAGCTTCTCACTCTGTTGTGTTACAGCATCTCTCCTTATGCTACCTGTGACACTGCCTCTGTTTGGGCCTCTTGAAGGGTTATGAACATAGAATGGGTCCAGTGTTGTCCAAAACACAAGTCTGAAGCTGCCACTTGTCAGTACACAGCTAATAGTTCAGAGAATCCCTCTATTGATTTTTTTGGTGTGACTCCACCCCAGCTGTTTTCTCCGCCTAATGCTGCATCTCCAGAATGTGTAATAGTAATTGACCAGAACAGAGCGTCAGGACTAATTAATGTACTCTCGTTATTGGTGAGAGCGCTGGTTTTCAGAGAATGTCCTAGCTGTTATTTATGGCTTTTAATTAAGGTACAATCTTATCTAAATAATCAGTGTGTTGTAAAATAGAAGAGTCAAACTACATAGCTGCAATAAGCCAAACATAACATGCACAACCACATTTGCACAGAACACTTAGACATTTTGCAAGTCATGAGAAATTTAGGAAATTAGTAGGGTTTTTTTAGCTTTTACAAGGCATGTGAAAGCATTCTATGCCTTCTAAATGGATTTACTCTAACTGCCTAATTCATTATGCTAAAACCATGAAGCAATTTCCTATTCAAAGCCCAACTCACAGGCTCTCTGTTGTCAAGTATTTGAATTTCAGATTAGAAATGTGTTCATTTGGATAGCATGAAAAGAAAGCTTTGTTGTCAGCTTTGCTTTATGTTCTGCCAGCAGCCAAATCCCTCTTCTTCAGTGGTCACCAGCAAAATACCAGACCTCCACTCTGGTCTCCACTATCTTGAAACAAACACAAATGCTCTTGGCCTTTATGGCCTAAACACTGGTTTGAGGTTTGCTGTTCTCCCCTTTCTCTTTATATTTTTCTGGGGATTATTTATGACAGATGATATCAGCAAATGTTTAGATTGCGATGAGGTTTGCTCATCCCTCCAGAAGGGAAGGGGAGGGAGGGAGAGAGCATTTCAACAGTGGGGGAGAAGAGCCAGGACATTTGGTTCTCTTAGAAGCTCTGTAGTTTGTTATGGAACAGCGAGCTGAAGTGGCTGCAGCCCTTTTACCCTCAGTGTGTTTGCAGCTATGATCTACACTGAATTTTAACTATGCTGCTGCTTGCTTGTTAGCAGCTATTTCTTTGCTGGCTTGAAAAATATACAGGCAGCTGTCAAAAGTCAGGGGCTGCATTTCATGCAGAGTGTAACAAAGTTATCTAATACAGCCTGTAGGACAAAACCCCTCAAGCATTCATATCTTTGGCTAGTAGTGTGGAAATCAAGGAATTCCAGCCACATTTCTCACAGGAAAAAGCTTTTCAGAGCCCTTGCAGTACTGTAAGCTGTTTCTGACAGGTTTAGGGTCTACACTGTGGAAGGACAAGCCCAGGACACCCTTCTATTAATTAAAAGCAAACATTCACACAGGGAACGTTGTAACCTAAACATGAACTTTAATGGTTGTAACATAGCTGGAAGCAAAAATAATTACTAGCAGCTATAGAAGACATTGAGATATTTGTAATCCCTTTGCTTCTGAATACAATAAGCCCTATATAGTCATAATAAGCTCTTCAGTATAGGAAATAGTAATAGAAGATCTCTCTCCTGATACTGAAGCTGTGCAAATAATTGATTTCTTAGCCTAACAGATGAAGGGGAAAAAAAAAGGGGGGGGGGGGGGGGGAAGGAAGATTCGATCCAGCCTTAATTTAAATGTTCTTTCCTTTTTTTTTTTAGCTTGTGTTAATGAAAGAAAGCAGAGTCACCAAGCATTTAATCCAGTTTGGAAAGTCCTGTGGGACTTTGAGTGAAACATCTCAGGGAGCAAAAGAAGGAGTGGCCCAAGGGACTGGTAGTGGCCCCCTCCCCTCCCACCTGATTTGGCGAGGTAATATCCTGGGATGTACCTGCACTGCAGTCCCAGCAACAGGTCAGAGGATGATGCTACCTCCAACCACATCACACTGTACTGAAGCACATGGGTCCCTTGGGTACCAAATACACGGTTTTTTCTCCCTAATTCTTTATGTAAAACTCTGCCTGGCAAATCAAGCTATGGGAGCCCCAGGTCCCCATCTTCACCAGGAAGACGCCTGAGTTAAAACTTTCCTCCTTGTATAAGGAACTACTCCAGCAGCTGGACGACGGCCCTAATCACCAGTTTAGAGACACCTGACCCTTTAGTTTCTATACAAATTGCCACTGACCCCAAAAAGCCCAAACATGCTGAGGCTGCTGGGGAGTTCATCTCAGTTCATTGAAAGTGGGAGGTCTCTGTTGAAATCCCTGTCCAAAACTGGGCACAAAGCAGGTTTCTGTTTCCACTTCGGCTCCCGGGAGAGTGAGCATCAGATATTTCACCCAGCTCTAAATGACACATTGTTCCAACATGTGTTACCAAGTGTTAAAAGTGAAGACAAATGAAGGCATGCAGCTATGCTCATTGATAAGGTTCCTGGAACCCTCTTTCATGGTTAGCAGAAATGAGCCTAAAAGTCCACAGAGTTTAAATTCTCTAATTCAAGAATTCTCTTGGACTCCAATTGTATGTTCTACAATATTTAAATGCAAATAACATTCAGGTCAGGTTACTGACTGGCTGCTAGTCAGTAGTGCTCTCATGGAATTTGTTTCCTTAATGTTGGATTATAAGAAAAGAATTAGAAAGAGTTAGTATACATTATATAAAAGTTAAATATGAATGGTAAGAATTCAGGTCCAAACTATTTTAAGTTAACAATGACATAAAACTATTACACTGCAAATAACATCCTAAAGCTATTACCAATGCTCACTTTTTTTTTACCCTGAGCACAATAATTTTACTCCATGAAAAAGCTATTGTTCTACAGTGCTATAGGTAAAATTAAGTTCATAATTCCTAATAATTTTATCAAACTCTGCCATCAGCTGCATTCTGCAGCTGTCAGAGCAGTGTGGTTGCCATCAGATATGACTCTTATTGAAGAACACTTGCTATGGTTTAGGGCACCAAACACTAATTTTTTTGTCAGGTCTTCCTCAGAAAAGAGAGGTAGAATTCAGGTTATCATGACTTTGCTAGACCAGTGAGATAGTGCATTATTCCACGCCCAGAGAGAAGGAGAAGGGGATTCCCACAATTAGAATATATGAAACATTTTTCCCACTACTTTGTCATCCATACTGAACAATGGAGTATCAGCAGGCACATAGAACTCTTTCCTCTTAAAATCCAGAAGTATAAAAATATTTAAAGGGCTTTATTTTCACACAGCAGCCCAGAGAAACTTCATTTTTAAGCAGTCTAGTTAGACATCTAATTAAAAGACATCGAATACAGGGCCAAAGCAATCAAACTAAAAACATTCTTCTCCCTGTTCAGAAGGCAAACAGGAAAGAAGTGACTAGGATGCAAGTGCAATATCTCAGTCTAGGCAAAGCACCATCCCTTGCCAATTGTAGGAGACATTTCTAAAGCGAAGATGATATGACATGATGTTGGAAGGCAGCCTTGGAGAAGTGAACATCCTGTACTTCCTCTCCTGGTGGTGCCACCCTGTGCCAGCAAGGTGCCCTCACCTTAAGAAAGGAAGACGGTATATTGTGCTGCTTTACACAAAGTATTGCCAGCAGGTCTAGGGAAGTGATGTTTCCCTATGAACATCAAGAAACACTTGGTCACATTGAGGGTGACCATGCACTGGCAGAAGTTGCCCAGAGAGGTGATGAAGTCTCCATCCTTGGAGAAATTCAAAAGCTGCCTGGACAAAGTCTTGGGAGAACAGCTCTAGGTGACCCACATGAGCTTGGGGGTTTGACCAGATGTTCCTTTCCAAACCCAACAGTCCCGTAATTCTGTGTTGCCTGTGCTGTGCTTTGGTACATTCTCCAAACAGTATCACTCTTTAGGACCTGAACATGGACCTGAGCCTTTGGATTGTCTGGCATGCTGCTAGAATATGTTAAGTGACAAATAAGAGGTATGCATATAGATATACGTACTTTCCTATTTGTATATGTATGCACACATGCATAAAGACTTGTCTGCAGCATAAAGAGCTGAGAACAATCTTTAAGCATACAATGCCAGTGTCTCAACAGAGGAAAGATATACTTTCATCACCATTCTTTCCATATAACCACTAGAGTCCCACTGCACTGAATCTTTAAGAAGATTTAAGAAATCTCTGGCAAATCTCGCCCCATGGAGAGCTGTACCAGCACCTCATCTGGTGCACATAAAGTCAAGTAGTACAGAGGCAGAGCAGTTTGGTGAGAAGTTATAAGAGAATACTACTGTAGTAAGGGCGATGCCTATTAAATTCAAAGAATGAACTTCAGCTTTCTTCAATCTAATTGTCTGGTTAGGAACTCATTACACCCTGTAGTACTATCTTTAAAGTGCATTTACAAATTGCACCAGCAATTTAATTAAAGAATAAAAAACTGTATGCAAATGCTTTCTGATCCAAAGTAATGGTTTTAGCCTGACAGCAAACATAAACATTGATATCTTGATCACTTAAAAGATGAGCAGGCTCTACTTTAAAAGGAAGGCAGCCTTTTCAACATTATGCAGGGAATTTGTTTTTGTATTCCAATATTGCTCTGTTCCAAATAAAATGAGACATAAATATTTCTTTGTGTGATGTGCGTTCTGATAGCCTCTGCAATAAACTCCTTCCTTATGGAGTCCCTGATCCTTATCTTTTCCTCCCTTTTACAAATCACATTAACTAATCTGATTAGTGCCTTCCCCATTTCAGCACAGTCTTCCTGAAAGATCAAAACCAGACTAGTACCATGCTCTCAGGATGAGAGGCACAGAGTTTTTCAAAGAAGTCTGTTCCCACGCAAAAGGACAATTTAATCGCTCTACAGCAAATTGCCTCAAGATGTAAAAAAGTAGAGAATAGATTTGAAGATCTCATTTTACCAGAATCAGAGGCAAGGAATTACAGTATAGCCTACACTGGCTTTAGAAATAAAATGTGGTACAACAGCACAATTTGGCTATCTCACCAGGTATTGGATATTGTATTTCATTTAGATGTAACAATAGAGAAATTATTTCAACACCTGCAAAATTCAGCTCCTGACATTTGGTTCACCTACCTTATGTGCCCACTGTCTTGTCTAGAAAAACTTTCTCCCATATAGCTTACTAAAGAGTATCGTGTGTCACAGCAGTCTTGCTGTTAAAAGTAAGTAAGCCACATTACAGTAGTACCATATGACACAGTACATTAAGAGGCAAGTAAATAAATGTCACTGTGCCCTACCACTCTCTTTCCTAGGAAATAGAATGAATGAAAAAAAGTTATGTCTGGCTAGAGAACAGAACAACCTGTTAACACAAGAGTAAAAGCTGAATGACCCAGGTACAGAACACAAGAAAGAATTATGGGACAGGGATTTAAAAATAGTTCTGGCAGTATACACACACAATAATACATTTAGAAATGTTAGGGGTTTTAAAATCTTGCTGACATATCAAAGAATACAGGAAGTACCACAGAAATAGGATCAATGCAACACTGATCTTTTTAAAGCAGACTGGCAAAGTAACATTGTGCCACGGGACAGGCTTTTTAACTGAAATGCATAGCTTGCACAAGCAGAAATTACTCTACATGCTGTATTCGTGAGAAAGTTATTATCATGCCAAAGAACACATTTATGCAATTCCGAGTTGCCTCAAATCAGTGAAACAGAGTTTCGTTGATTTCCTAATGAGATTTCCACCAGTGTTCAAAGACAGCCAGCCTTGGCTTCGGGCGTGAGCTCAGACACTTTCAAAACCCCACAGATTTACAAAGCCTGTGGAGAAACAGCTAAGTTCTGAAAACAAGCACAGCGGACTTTCTCCTCCAGTTCTCAAAAAACCCCACCAAAGCCAACAGGTAGCCTGTGTTAAGTCAGGTGACCTCAATATTGTGCTCCGCTGTTTCTCGGGCAAGATAAATATTTCCTGGGATGTATAAGGTAAAGCAAACCCTGAGCAGAGATACCAGCAGAGTGACACAGACTGATGGGAAGAGAGATAAAGGTTTCCTGGTAGAGGGTAAACAAATTAGAGGGGGCTTGGTCAGCTGTTTAGAAGAAATTGAATAAGGGGAAGCATGCTGAGGAAAAAAAAAAAATCAGTGTAAGTAGTTTGGGTTTAGGAAGCGACATGAATGCAGGTCAGGAAAACAGAGAGAGAATGGAGAGTGACCCGTTTGGGTTACAAGGCAAAAGTGAGACTTCAAAAAGTTCAAATATGCATCTAAATTTTGGAAGTCTTACAATTAAGGAGTCAGACTGGGAAATCCTTTGATGTTTGCCCTGTGGACCTTCCAGCTGAGTGGAGAAAGACCCAGAGACTCAGCATATGAGCAGCTCCCTTTCCTGAACTCTCACAAGATAAGAGCCTGACTCACACAGCGGCAGAAGCACAAAACCTGCTCATTTTGGCAGGTGTCGTTGCCAGGCAACAGATCCGTTAAGCAGCACAAGCTCGGGGATCCTGATTAACCCATTAGCTTCTCAATTAAAACACTAATTCGGGCACTGACAGGTTTAAGAACCCCGCAGGGTGCTTCCCTGTGCCAGTGTGACATCCCATCCAGGCACTGCCCAGTGCCAGTAAGCTCTGCCATGGGGCCAGAGGACGAGGTTTTGCCTGAGAGTACTCCACCACAGCAGAGGCTGCTGTGTCTTTCAAAACTGGGAGACAAAAGAAGAAGGAAGGAATAATAACTGTGATGAAGGAATGTGAATTATTCATAAGAAATTAATGCAAGCCACCAGGGGCAAGCATGGAGAGAGTTTTGTTTTGCTCATAGGATGGGTAGCTGCTCAGCTGCACTTTCATGGGATCTCATCCGTACTGTTCACAAGATGACAATTTTACATCATAAGAGGTCCCCTGATGGCATGTATTAATTTATAATCGAGGCAAAAGGAAGGGAGTATTTTGGTGTATCACGCTAGTAAAACACACAAACTACTCCCTCAAGGCACATATACTCATACATTAAAACATTAGCAATGGCACTAGAGTTAATAAGAGCTATGACATACAACACAACTATTCACACGCACTTCATGGCAACCAAAAGCCAGTGCTTGGTACTCACACTGTTCTGAAGTGGGGCCATGCAGCTCGGTGGCAAATAGAGGAAAAACAAACTATTGGATGCCTCGCATATGCTTTTGAAACAAAAAGAAGAGGTGAACAGTAAGGCCACATACAACAGAGTATCCTTTCAGAAGGAAAACATTTTATGTAAGAAGGGCTGTGTATGTTTTAAGTGTATTTACTAACACATTCACTGCATTAGTCAACAGGGATGAAATTCTGTAAGCATGGAGCACTGTAAATGTATGTGATTCAGATGATGCAAGAGTATGGCTGAAAATTAGTTCTATTTTTTTTTTCCAAGAGTCTATTATTATATTCTTCTGCTCCTTCAAATTAAATTCATTTTTGATTATGTTTAACCTAATGCAAATAAGTACCTGTTAGAGTATGGGTTTCCTCCCTCTCCCTCCTCCTCTTGCTGCACAGAATAGTAATAGAAAACAAATGTTTGCAAAGTTGAAGATAACCGAGAAATTGAAACTACACTCTGACATGGGTAAGCTCAGGAAAAAAAAGGCAGAACCTGTAATCTATCAATTACTAACTATAGTTGGATAGTGTTGTGTTTCAGAAAGCATCCCAGGGTATTACTGCATTGTACCATAACAAGAAAATAAATGAAACAAACTTTTAAATTAGAATCAAGAAAAAACTAAACCACAGAAGACATTAAATGCATTGGAACATTTAAATTTATTTTTACCAGTTGTGTTGCAATTGGCAAATCCTATTTATTGCTGCCTTCACAAAATTTAGGTGGTTTGCAGACAGGAAAAAGGAGAAGGTGGTTTGGAGGTAAAATAAGGTATTTGTTGTCATACCACTTTGCAGCATGGAAACACAGTTTTAGCTTCGGCAAGAGGGTGGATCTTTTGAGAAGTATTTTTAAACATTTTCTTTCTGCATTTCATTTCAATCTTAATTGGTTTTTTTTCCTCCTAAAATTTTGTCACCCATTCTTTTCAGCTTAAAGCAGTGTGGCTGGTTGTTGTGAGGATAGAGACTCAGGCTATGAGACACAGCAGAAGATCCTCACAGACATATAAGCTGAAATTTTATGAGATGTCACCCTTTAAGTCCCACGGGGATCTAAAAGCACTTTGTTTTCATCTGACATACAGAAAAATGAGTACATTTTCCTGAGAAGAAAGTATTTTATCTCATCTTTTTTTTTCATGATATCATTATACAATGGCAAATAGCAAGTGATACACTTATTAAATTCTAGTTTGGCACAGAGCAACCAAAAGAGAATGAAACATTTTCATGTCCTCCACTGGGGAATACTTTTCTATCTGTTCCCTACCAGTTTGATTTTTGTTAGAGCTTGAAATAGCTAGAAGAGAATAGCTCAGTTTTCTTCTATGGAGTTTTATTCAAGTTTTATTACCTCCACAGTCCACAGAGGCCAGTTCCATCATCTTAAGTACAGCCTTCACAGATCTGTAAAAATGAATTCTGTCTATTTACTGCATTTTACCTACATGACATACTTTTACATTTCTTTCAGATCGAGTGCCAGAAGTATGCAATTATATGTTTTGAAATTAACTTTAGATCATGATTTGCTGTAGCATCAGAGTGAAATAAAAAACTAATTCACAGATGTATAAAAAGACTATACCATTATTTATGTAATAACAACATTTTACATATAAAAAACACAGTAAAGTCCTTGCAGTTAGAGATATCTACATCACCACCATAGAAATCTGACCCTCACTACTTAATGCTTATACCTTTACTGCCTGAATGGCAGAAACATTCCCACTGCTGTTGAAGAAAGTTACTGGAGAATATTTATGGACTTAGAAAAGTATAGAATTCACTGTCATAGATCCAAAATGTATTTCTTCTTATTTATAAATGAGAAGCTAACTCAGAATCAAATAATGATTTTTAAAAAAAAAAATTAATAATAAGCATATCCAAAGGAAAACTTGAGAAATAGCTTATTATCTGTCCACAATTTATTTGGACAATTGAAAAGCAGAAAAAGAACTGCTTCTTAATTCAATCTTCTGACATAAGTCAATATAAGTCCAAAATAAATTGAGGGTGTGGGATTTGAGATTATAAGAAGGCCATATATATGTGTCATCTCTCCCATACAAGAAGAAAGTCTATTAAGAAGTGATTCTTAAAAAACTTCATGGATATAATGGGAGGTATTAATGTACCGGCTGCAGAAGAAAAGAAGGTACATTTCTGAGCTACATCCCAGTGCTTTGTCCTATCAGCAATGGCCCTAAAATCAATATCAGCCCCAATGATATTGACACAGACTATTGGCTCATTGCTTTAAGCTTAAAATAAGCACAAAATCATAAAAAAAAAAAAAAAAAAAAAAAAAAAAAAAAAAAAAAAAAAANAAAACCACAACCTTTGCAAGGTGGAATTGCCTTTTTCTCCTATCTCCTTTTCACTGAGGGTTTTCGTTAACAACCATTCACTCATCAAGAATATCACTACTTTCTTGTTTGTTTTGCCTTTCAGATTTTCCATTTTTTCAAAACAAAGCATAAAGCAAAGTGGTGCTCAAATGACAAACATTTCTAATGATGACATGTTTGACACACAAAATTGTCTTCCTCTATAGTGCAAGGGCTTTAAAAATGACAGCTCTTCAGGTGCTCATAAATAAATGAACCAAAGAAAAGCAGATGGAACTGTTTGAATCTAGTAGAAGTGGACTCCAAACCTGTAGGCAGACTGGGGAAGACTGTTGTTCAATTTTAAAATGAGGAAGAGTTGGAGAAGCATAGGAGAACACTATTAAATGCTTACACTTGAAGTACAAAAACTCCTTAGTTTTACATCAGCAACAAAATGACTTTTTACTGTTTGTGAAACATGCCTGTCTGCATAAAAAATATACTTCTGACACTGAATTACTTCAGACCCTTCAACACAATTTTTAATGGTTATTGCGTACAACAGTACTGAAGTTGGAAGAACGGTTAGAAGCAAGGTCAAAAAATAAAATTATAAAATTTTGTTCAGTTAGCTGACTGGCTTGAGGCTTAGTATCTGGCATTGACCAAAACTACACCTATTCAACTGTAAAAAAAATCTCCTAGGAAACTTGTGATTAGAAGTTAAACTGGTAAACTTTGGTGACCTAATTTTTCATATATGATGATAACACATGTATTTATTTATTATATTTATTTCAATATTTGTTTAAATTGAAACTTTGAATATTGGTATTGGCATCACACATGATTGTGATTGATGTAATTGTGATTTCTCTCTTTCGGAAAAGCTGTGAAAACAGAGATCAGTCATAGCTAAGAAAAATCCTAGCACAGTACCGTAATTGTGCATTGAACTTGCCCAAGCCTAGCAATTTTGCACTTTTGTTCCTTTTACTGTTATTCATATCACTAGCTAGTTTTTTTAGTGACACCAAGTCAGACAGAAATGCCCTAAATTATCTCTAAAAAATCAACCAAACAAACAAAAAAATGACCATAATGGGCAAATAGTTCAAAGCACTTTTAGCAATCTGTAAAAATAAGACTTCAGGTATTTGTCAGAGAAAGGTAGTTCTTGGTATTAGCTTTTTCTTTTTGTAAAGTTGCTAAGATTTCATGTATTTAGGAAAAAAAAAGCAAACAACAAAACCAAAACATTAAACACTACACTGCAAATTTCACTACTAAATCACAGAATCACAGAAACATTTAGGTCGGACAAGACCTCCAAGATTATCAAGTCCAACCTTTGACCAGTCACCACCGTGACAATACACCATAGCACTAAGTGCCACATCCAGTCACTTCTTGAATACTTCCAGGGATGGTGACTCCACCACCTCCCTGGGCAGCCAGTTCCAAGGTTTAACAATCCTTTCCATAAGGAAATTCTTCCTCCTGTCCAACCTGAACCTCCCCTGGTGCAGCTTGAGGCCATATCCTCTTGTCCTTTTGTAGCCTGGGAGAAGCCAACCTCCACCTGGCTACAACCTCATTTCAGGCAGTTGTAGAGAGTGATAATGTTCCCCCCTGAGCTTCCTTTTCTCCAGCCTAAACACCTTGGGGCCCTCGACCACTCCTTACAGGACTTACACTCCAGACCTTTCACCAGCTCCACTGCCCTTCTCTGGACATGCTCCAGCCTGTCAATGTCTTCCTTGCAGTGAGGGGCCCAGAACTGGACAGAGCACTCGAGGTATGGCCTCACCAGGGTCCAGTACAGGGGGACTACCTTTCCTCCGCTCCCAGTGGTCACACTATTGGTGATAAAGGCTAGGATGCCATTGGCCTTCCTGGCCACCTGGGCATACACCGCCTCATGTTTACCAAGAGCCCCTAAGGAGGAATTCAGATACCAGCTGCCAACTGGATTTAGCTCCATTCACCTCAACTCTCTGGGTCTGGTCATCCAGCTGTCCAGACAGCTTTTACCCATCAAACAGTCCATCCATCCAAGCTATGAGCAGGCAGTTGGTATAACCCTTATTCCTTCAAGGTAACAGGTAATTTTCACACTTTAGGTATGAGCCGGTCAAGTTTTACATGTACACAGAGGACCTAGAAATGAAATGTAATAAAGAGATGGGATGGACAGAAGAATATGCCATTCTTTTACTTGCACTTTCTAGGCTTCAAAGCTGAGTGCTGAATACCTTCCACCCACTTACTGGTGTCTGACATCCACATCACCTCTGAATCTGTTCCAAAGCATGAGATCAGGGCACTGACTAACAAACGCTGGACACAGCACATCTTTGAAGTTTTCATTGATCATTGTACTCCATTTGACTCTGAATGGACCTACTTTGAGCACTCAAATCTTCTTTGTCCCCATTTTGTGTGGGTTAAGTTTTCATTTTCAGCTCCCTCCTAAGTTCTTTGTTCCCAGGCCTATAATCTCTCACTTGAACCAAAGTGTCTTCTTTGTTCACTCATGCTCCTGTGACAGCCATGGACACTCTGCTTTTCTGGCTGACAGCCACAAAATTTACAACAATTAAGTACAGCACTTGTAATTTTTGTTCTTGTCATTTTCTTCATCTCTCTGGCAATTTAATATACTTATGACAAACCTGAGGCAATTTATTCTTGCTTCCCTCCTGTCTGCCAAAAATAGGTTTTTCTGTTTCTCACGTAAAAATATCATATGTACTTGAGATAACTTCTGAAAATTCTTCTTCAGACACATAAAACTGATCAGCTACAACACTGACTAGGGAAGATAATAAAGAGAACCAGCAGCTTCTCTGAGTGTTGCAGTACTGCTTGTACCCTGAAATGAGACAGCACACTATTGAACATAGCAAGAACTAAGAAAAACTGGAGTTTCACATGATGTGCAAGGTCTGGAGCCTGTGTTTATTCTCCTTACTTCTGTAGCTACATCAACTATCCTTAGCTCAAAATTATAGACAGCTCTTTGTAAATGCATAATGTCTCAGAATATCTGCAACACCCAATTATTCTTTGACTCTTTTAACAAAATTCAGGTTTGTTTGTTTATTTTGTATTTTGGAAAAAAAGGAGCAGAGGGACAGCCAATTAAGTGTCATCATACATTTCTTCTGCTCTCATTTGTTGTATGCACACATCAGAGATGGCTGGTGAAATAGCAGTAAACTCCTTTTTAATTTTTAAAGGCTATCTCTTTTTTCCAGTCTTAGTTTTGGTTATGTTCTGTTATTCTTCCTTGGTTTTTTCCTCAGGAACACAGTGTTTTCTCAGAAACACAGTGTTATCCTGTGTTTTCATCTCAAAAAAAAAAAAAATCCTCTCTATTCGAGTGTGAAGCACACCTACTTCAAACAATGTCAAAAGAAGTAAATCAGCCAGAAGAGTTTTTCTCAGTCTGTGATACTTGGACAGGGGAAACCATTACAGTTGCGCTCTGAAATCTCTCTCCTCATGTCCCATGAGCACTTCCAAACTTTAAAAAATCTAGACTTTCTCATGGACACAAAACAAATACAATGAGAGCAAAGTATAAATAAGCACCACACACTGTTTAGTGTTTTTATTTGGTTATCAAAGGAAACTATTATGCAAAAACTCAGCTGGATATACCCCGACTAGCACTTTTAGGGTGAGGAAAGGGGGAAAAGAACACATTCAAAAAACTAGTGAGTCTTTGGATGGAAAATCAAAAAATCAATTGACTACTGAATACATAAAGTCAGAGGAGGATGAAAAAGAAGGAGACTCTGTAAAAGCACATTCTTTCTCTAAAAATCTGGTTTTACACTCAAATCCTTTAATAATTTAAGTGTTATGTTCAGCCAGTTAAAATGCAGGTAAAACACTCTGAGAAGTCCTCTGGATCATTGTTCTGTGTGACCTAGGCTCAAATCTCTTCATAGAGAGTAAGTAGCAGCAACATGAATAATTTAAAACTATCAAGGAATGGAAAAGGAGGACACGGAGAGACTTTACTTTTGGTACCAAGAGATGTATTCATAAATGGTTGCTGCTTTACAAATATGGTTCATACCTAGATCAGAACAGGTTTCCAGATCTTGGTCCCCATTAGCCTTACCTTGCCCTTGCCCAATTCTTTCAGTTTGTATTTATTGCAGACAGCTCTTCAAGGAAAACAAATCTAGTGTCTTGTTCTGGCCTTTGATTTTGACTGTCACAAGTGTAATTTACATATTTACCAGGTCACCTAACCTGTATATGTGCTTGTTACACCCTGGTAATCTAATAATCTGTTTCCTTTTTCTGTAATGGCTTACAGACCAACACCCCAAAATCCCTTTATCTTTCATGACTTCTCTCTCCTTGCTGAAATTTGACTTTTTTCCTGTTTTCTGAAAAGCATGGGTAGTTGAGGGTTCTTCCTCTCCTCACCCACCTTCAATGATTTCTTTGCTCACCTCCTGACACATAGCTCATTAGCCTGTGGTGTATGTCTGATTTCCGCATTCGTTGGCTGTCACTGAAGGAAATGGAGAGTTACTCCCAAATAGCAGATACTCCTCATTCTCTGCCTTTAATAAAATTGTAACCTTAGTCACTTAGATTCACTCTCAGTTATGCTAACAATGAAGTTAAACTGATATTAACTTAGTTAATGGTGCACACTTTCCATAGTGATATTTTTCAAGCACTGCAGAGACCACTCTCTTGCTCAACGTTAGGCACATGCTGTGAATGACAACATAAGTGCTTGAGTGTATTACATCCTCAGTGGTAAACCAGAACCGCATATTTCAAGGTTGAATTGCTGCAGAACACATACCATACATCAAACAGCCGTGTTCCATAAAGCTTAACTCAGAAGCATCTGCAGATAAGGCACCTATCAAAAAGGTGATCTGGTTCTGTACTTTCATCACGTGGGATGAGAGAAAAAATCTTGTAAAGTGTTTCAGTTTGGAATCTCTTAGTTGCCTTATCTTATGAGCTGCTATATTTAGCCTGGTAAATACTTTTAACCAATATTTTCCCAGAGAGATTTTAGGTTTGTCCATTCTCTTGCAGATGTCTATGATAAGCACAAAAACGCAATGTAGGCAAAATTCAGGCAGTAGATACTGGTACATGCAGAATGAGAAAAACGGATCAAAATTTGCAAGAGAGAAGAGAAGCTAATTCTGTCCAGGAGTTGAGTTAAATTTTGCAAACATATATACATGGTGGCCTTAAGTCTACAGAGAAGCCGAGATCAAGAAAACTATAAAGAGCAGAGAAAGAAATCATAAGGTCATGTATTTTGTCAGATATATATATATAAGGTCAGATTTTTATTGTGGTTTTTTTTTAATTGTGATTGCTCAAATACTTCTCTGAAAATATCAATCAACACTTTATTTAACACAATTTGTACTGAAATGGTGGTAGACAAACCAGCTTCAGAGTTCTGGGATCACCATTCCACCAGTGCTAGTCATCTATTTAAATGGACCTGAACATATGGAATGGTCTACATTTTAGGTTATGCTATGGATGCAGTTTTGTTGGTACATTTGAAAGCTATAAATGAACACTTCAACACCAAAAGCAAACATATCAAAAGATATGCCCCAGATGAAAATTCTCAATAACTGTAGTGCTTGATTAGAAAATAAGGGCAGGTAAGAGAAGAAGAAAACCAAGGAGAAAATACACATCATGCTATCTTCTCCAAAAGGGAAACTGGTGATTCACAAGTGGACTTAGTAGAAGCACCCTCTTGCATCTGTATATCATTACTTGTTCCTGATGGAACAGGGCTGAAGCTCTATGGGCATAGAGCTTCAGCAAAAT
Organism: Callaeas wilsoni; assembly: GCA_013398955.1. NCBI lineage: Eukaryota > Metazoa > Chordata > Aves > Passeriformes > Callaeidae > Callaeas > Callaeas wilsoni. The sequence goes on from VWPU01009562.1 coordinate 424,842, forward strand.
AAAGCATCTCTGTCCCTTGAGCTAGTGCTAACACTGTTCTAGTCATCTGGGTAAAGGTGAAAGCAGGCAGAGGTACAAGCCATCTTCAGGGATGGGTGAATAACTTTAAAAAGAACAGATTTAATCTAGTGCAAAAATTCAGCAGTAGACTTGTTAAGCCCTACTTGTCAAAAATTAGTGAATATATTTAGCTGAGTCAGAATTTATTTGATCTATTCTCAGAGACAGGAACAGTAAGAGATTTTACAAAAGAAGAGGGGAAGATCCTACTATCTTTAAAAGAAAGTTTCTCCAACCTGTATTTCTTTGTGCTTCTCTTCAACCAGTACCAACAGCTAAATTTGATCCCCTTGTTAATGAGGTGCTACTTATGTGGATTGAACTTAACTATACAGGATAATGATATAACTAGAAGCTTGTTCTATGTCAGAAAAAGGACAAATTCAACTAGTGTCAATAAATGCTCATCACTTTTGTGCAAAATTGCAATATGCAACTGAATGTTAATATAAAACAAGTGTTGAAGTGCAATACAGTTTTGTCCTAGATCTTCGTGAAGTGCAGAACTCTTTATACATATTAACAGATGCAAGAATATGAATAGCTTGATGGAACTTTCATCTACTTCATAGAGGAAATGCTGGAAAAACACCAAAACAGCATGAAAACTTGATTATCTATTTTTAAAATACTCTAAATAAACTAGATTAATAAGTAAGAATTAACTGAGTTAGAGTTTCCAGCTCCCTTGCTTTCTTCTGATGTTTTCGTGTTCTCCATAAGCTGGAAAGGGCTTATACAGCTTTGACACAGAATGGTTTTTTACCTTGTCTCCCACAGTCTGATATCAGGTATCTTGACTGCAAGGTTCTCCTTTAACAGAAGTTCAATACTCCTGGTATATTTCAGTTACTTAGACACTTCACATACATTGAATATGAATGTTTTCATGTAAAGGTATATTTATAAACCAAAATTCTAGTTACTTTAATTGATGTCAGGAAAAAGAAAGCTAAAACTTCCTTCAATTATTGAATAAATCGACAATGGCCAATACCTCAGAGGGTTGTGTGGTCCTTCAGAGGGACCTGAGTTTGGAGAGGTGAACCTTCTGAAATCCCACAAGGGCAAATGCAGAGTTCTGCTCCTGGGGAACAGGAACGGACAACCCCAGGCACCGGCACCGGCTGGGGGTACGTGCTGGAGACCAGCTCTGTGCAGAAGGACCTGGGGGTCCATGAGCCAGCACCGTGTCCTTGTGGCCAAGGAGGACCACGGTATCCTGGGCTGCATTTGAAAAAACATTGCCAGCAGGTCAAGGGAGGTGATCCTGCCCCTTAGCTCTGATGAAGCCTCACCTGGAATGCTGTGTCCAGTTCTAGGCTCCTCAGCACAAGAGAGGCATGGAGGTCCTGGAGCAGGTCCAGCAGGGAGTTACCAAGTTGATCAAGAGTCTGGACCATCTCTCTTATGACGATAGGCAGTGGGAGCTGGGCCTGTTCAGCATTAAGAAGAGACAACTGAGATAGGACCTCATCAATGTCTATGAGTATCTGAAGGGAAGGTGTCAAGAGGATGGACCAGGCTCTGCTTGGTGGTGCCAAGAAAGGACATGAGGCAATGGGCAGAAACTGATGCACTGGAAGTTCCACCTGAACATGAGGAAGAACTTCCTCCCTGTGAGAATGACCAAGCAGTGGAACAGATTGCCCAGAAAAGCTGTGGAGTCTCCCTTGCTGGAGATATTCAAGAACAACCTGGACACAATCCCATGCCATGTGCTCTGGGAGGGTTCTGGTGGACCGGATGGCTGGGCCAGATGACCCACTGTGGTCCTTTTCAACCTGACCAATTTTGTGCTTCTATGAACACAGATAAAATCTCAAGAGAACTGAATAATTTAAAAGTCAGTGTTTAAAAAACATATCCATACAAATTTTCAGTAGATTAGCATAGAGTGACTACGATATTGTTATTACTTGTTGCTGCTGGGATTTCTTTGCTGTGTGTTCAAGAATGTGCAACTTCTATTGCTTATCTCAGCAGAATTATAGTTTAACACTGCAGGTTATTGAAGAAGGTTAGCTACAAATGTAGAGGTCTGCTAAGTCTACAATATCTGTGGAACACATGAATGAACATATTGAAAAGGTGGGGTGAAAGTTTTTTGAAAACATTTAACAGAAAGGTGTTTTTCCTTTGACGACACACTTTGCATGTTAGTACCAAGTGTATGGGTTCTGTTTTCTAAAAGAAATCTAACCAGTCCTGCTGAAAAGTGATTCATAAATATGTTTTTCCTTGATATTTAAGTTAAACACTAGTGTTTTGCAATTTTTTCTCTTTTTCCTCAGCATCAGTGAGCTCATCCACATATTCTTGGTGATACATTTGCACAAAGAAAACTAGAGTTACCTCAAGCACAGTCTGCATATAGGTCACAAGCATTATCTTTGGCTACTTGTAAAATAGCAATTTTTGGCAAGTTTTCACAATGTCAAGAGCTTTTGCAGAGGACGCAAAACTTGGAACATGTCAGAATTCACAGGACAACTGATGTATCTGCAGGATCATAGTTCTTCTAGAAATTAAGAGCTATAAGCAAAAGATAAAGCATTAAAATAATAAAAAAGGTCCTGAAAGAGTTGGCAACACTAAAAATTGATTCTGCTAGATGTTGTATCATTGAACAGTACCACACTGCATCAGCACTTAACAGAAAACTCAGTCTAATAAAAAAATCACCATATAGAAAGTTAGACTCCATTTATCTCTGCTTTATCAGCTATATTTCACACATACTGTGTAACACCTGCAATTAATGCATATCAGAAACTATGACAAAAATTATTTTTATTTTTGAGATTATAGTCATTTAGCATTTTTACATATCATTCCTCTCAAACAGACTTGCATAACCATGTTATACAGTAGTGTTCTTCCCAAGTAGCTGCAAATAGTCTAAAGTCAGCAAAATGTCTTTCAGGTAATACACTACAAAACTAGTACTGATCTTTGAAATTACTCACAGAGTTCAGTTCTAAAGGACTGTAATTTCTGGCTATTCCGCCTATTGGGAAAACATGTCATTTCTGGTGCATTACACCTAGAAATACTGAATGCATAGTCACTGCTCTTATCTGCATGCTTCTACCTATGATTCATAAAAAAAGTTGATGGTTTAATTTTCCTAAATACTAATTACAAGCATGCATGTGGTGAAATATAACACACAAACCAGAAAAAAAAAAGACAATTTTAAAAAATACTGTCCAAGCAATGAACATCGAACTCTACCAATGTGGTGAACCTTAAAATCACACACTGTGTTCTGGTTTTGTAAATATCGATGAGGGCACTTAATGTAACCAAAGACATAAAAAATCAACACATTATGCAAATGCAATAACAAATGTAAAATGATAAATTAGCAAGCAACTATTCAATTATTATTGTGACTAATTCCTGTAGACGGTGCCACAGTAAATGAACCTGAACTTGTTCTGGTTGACTGCAGTATTCTGTTAAAACATTTCCATTTGGTTTGTTTGCCATTTATGTAGATCAGTGAAGTAGATAGCATCTGTTTAATGAGCTCCCACTTCATTACAGAGCTGCACTACTTACTGAGTCATTCTTCTTAAGCATGCAGTCTGTGTAATCTGGTGTTGTTTTAAAGCAAATACTAATTTATGATTACCTGTTACATTAGGCCACTGAAAATTGTACTTACACTGGCTTGCATGAGCAGAATCCTAATGGCCTTATTATGGATTGTAGTGATGTTTCATGCTTACAGTCTGTGAACATAAATTCCCATCTCAAGCATATTGGCTGAACAATGCACACAGTGTAAAAAAGAAAAGGGATAAAATACATTTACTTGTAAAACACACAAACTACATTTTCCACAGCCATCAAAAATAGAAATGGAGGGGATAATCAGAAACATTTCAGTGATACTATGCTGCCAATATAGATAATTGAATCACAACAGATTTATTCACCAAAGCGTCGTGACTGTTATGTAATTGACATCACAAGGATAGGTAACCAGATCCTTTACTGAATAAAAGGATGACAAAGCCTTCAAAAATATTACAGTTATTAGAGGTATCACTGGTAATCTCAAGATCACATAAAACCTGCAGATTACAGCTGTAAATGTGAACAAAGAAGAGATAAATAAAGCTTTTATTATAGTTCAGCCCTGGCCAGATTGCATCTTCAGATCAGCTCCATAGAACTAGAATAGGCATCACCACACAACAGACAATTTCTTTCAGAAAAGTCCACTGGATCTCTTTTCCAACATTTAAGACACAAAAGTTTCGCCACACATTGAAAACACTCAGTACAACCATGTGTTCCATAACACATAGCAAGGCAGAAAATAATTGCATAATCCTCTACTCTGCTCACACTGTCCCTACCACTCTGACTTAAGAGATAATTCTGTCCTAAATCACTAAATTTTTTTAAAGAGTCTATGTGAGTACTTGTCTGCTCAGAATAACTAGCTCTGGAGTGTACAAGAGCCGTTGCTATTACTAAAGAGAAGGAAGAAGTCCAAATGATCTGCAGATCACCCATTAAGTAATACTGGCCACAACCTGCCTAATCTTTCTTTTACAAGGAAATACTGAAAACAAGAACTTTTGACCTAAACTTCATACAAGAAACCTAACCAAGTACATCCTGGAGAAAAAAAATGAGAAAATTAGACTATCTGAAACAGAATTAAGCTGCTTAACCACACAAGCATGAAATCCCTGTGGAGAAAGGTCCCCTTGGACAAAATAGCAACTAAAAACCACTACAAAGCAAAATAGAAGCAATACTGTAAAAATATTTAGCTGAAAGGGCTACATAAGACATACTTGAAAGCTTATGAAAACAAAATCAGTTCAAATTAGTCACATAGAAAATTAATTTGGCTAGACAAAACTTAACAAAAAGCACCAAAAAATCCTTCCAGAAAAATGCATAAGAAATTATATGTTAGAAAAAAAAGACTCCAGAAGACAATGATGGATTTTGGAAACTTACAAAGAGGAAAGGCAGATATAAGCAGTGAAAGTGACATTTCAGAAAAGCAAAAGGTTCCTCAATAACAATATTCACCACAAATGATGTTAAGCAGATATTTACCCTCAACACTTCTTCCAGTCAATAAAGATGAGACATTATCAAAAGCTGAAGAGTTTACGTTTGTGTTCCAATTTCGGTCCTTAACTATTAAACTGGTATGTTATTGAGTTCACAATACCAAGCATAGGAATGTGTAATTCTCTTCTTATATGTGTGTAATTTTCTACTTACTTCCTTGAGAGCAAAGCACAGTGTGAAAAGCACAGGACAGCAACCATCTAGGTTGCAACAACAGGCAAATATTTTCTAATCACCTATGTGGAGTCAGAGTATATTGAAAGACATTAAACTTTTGGCCAATAAAAGTGATAAGCTGAGAAGTGAGATGGAAGTCCTGCACATACATAGTGACAAGGCCAGTGGATGTTCTGTGGATACTGTTTCTTTATGAGAACACTCGCACCACACAGTACCACTTCTGTCTCCCTTTACAACACTAGCTCAATCCACACCACTGAGATGTCCCTGCACCATGGTGCATTGCCTGCTTAAGTCTCTCATGAGTTCCAGAGGTTCATGTATCTCTCAGTTTATCAGGGTCGAGTCTTAGTGCTCTCAGTACCTTTAAGCTGGTAGCCATGGGCCTCCACCAGGAGATGAGCAGTCAAGTGCTGCACCACGGGCAAACCTTTAAACCATTACAATTAAAGGTTTTGTGGAACAAAAAAGCCTCAGCATAAAACAAAGGTCTAGAGTTTTCAGCAATTCTTTTGCCCTTTCAACTCAAACAATAACAGTTTCTTTATTTTTTTTCCAAAGTATGAGTAGTTCACTTTGACATAACCAAGACCCCAGCAGATCCTCTGTGCACTTGAGAAATGAAAAGAAGCACTGAGAACCAGGTCATCCCTTTACAAATCTATACTAAGGCACAAAGGCCCTGACTAGAATGCATTTTTTGTGTCACTGGCTCACGGTTTCTGTTCTCAAGCCATGATAAGATGCAAAGCTTACCGCAAAACTATTCAGGTTGACTTTTTTTTTCTTCACAGAATCCAAGAGTTTTTAATTTGGACCAAAAACTTTATTTTGTCATAGTTTTGAAACCACTGATATATTAGTAGTTGTCTTACTTCCATTATTGGTGCCTGAGAGGTTTTGAGGTACTGCAGGCAGTTATTGTCTGTAGAGAAGCTTATATCTGACAATAAAGCAAACAGCCAGAACCCAGGTTTAGAATGATTTCTGAATTCTGAGTAAATGAACTCTGAGAATAATGATTAGAAGCAGGAATCAGTTAAAAGACTCATCAGAGCTGAAATTCATAGATATCTGTAGTAGCGCTATGTTGCATAAATAAGGTTTGTTAGAGCACAACTATATACTTGGATGCAGTGGATGTCTGGAAGAGACGAAGATGGACCAGAGGCAGGTTTATTTCTAACTTCCAGTTCTGGAACACATTAAATACTTTTCCGTTATTAACATAGATGGAAGGTAATTAGGAAACTGTTCAATACAAATTTAAACACTAAGCTCTATACAGAAAGAAGACAAGTTAGAAATACCTTTTATGAAGAAGCAAAAACTATTTTATGTGGTTCTGACCATGACAAGAAGATCTTTACAGTTAAAATGCCCAGTTAGGGCAGACACCTGAAGAATGAACACTCACTGCCAAGAAAGTTCCTCAATCACAGTTTTAAACATTGATGGGAACAAAGCATATGGTCCAATGATGCTTGTGGGCAGCTGGTAGGCTAATGGAACTTACAGGCCTTCTGAATACCTACCCATTACTCTATTCAGTAAATGGTAATATTCTTCTTGACCTAAAATGCTGAGCACCTGCGACAGGCATCCCAACATCCAATTTAGCAGCAAACGCAAAGAAACATGAAGAAGTTCTGTACATATGGAAGTTTGGAAAAATAAACTTATTCAAATTTCAAACACCAAATATTCAGTGTTGCTGACAAAATCATCAGGTATCTTATAAGACAACTAAAATGAGAAGACAAGGAAATTATTTTGAATTGTTGCTGTCCTTTATGTAATATACACATCCACAGAACAAGAGGTATTGGTGATATACTTTTCATCGTTTCTCACTTTTCATATATTTGTAGGGAAACATCAAAGTAGTGCTAAAAAGGTCCTTTGACGTGGACATGAGGTGATGTCGACAGATGCACAAACAGTAACAGTAAAATTTTTGTTTGTGCTGTGCAGAACTGCTTCAGGAAAAGGAGAAAGTTGACAACTTTTTCCACCGTTCAAGGAAGAACTGACTGGAATGGAAGCTGAGTACATCTTTCTACCTAAGGCAAACTACCTTGTAGATAGGGAGGATACCTTCATTTTACGGCTTACTCTTTAATTTTCTATAGCCACAACGGTCTTCATAAACCATGCATAAAGTCATTGTTTCGGTGACAATAACCTTATAACTTCTTATAGACACTGAAAAGCAAAATTAAGGTAAGACTCTTAGTATAAAAGATTCATTTTTCTCTTCTCTTGTCACATCATTCTACTGCAAAACATTAAATTGATGGTATCACCAAGTTTAGGATTTCTTTCCTGGTAGAGAGTTTTTAAGTATCCACAAAAGACTATGGATTAATCAGGTATAGTGTCTTCAGCCACATCTGCAAACGCCTTTAATATAGAAAGAAATTTTCAGACACTGAGAGGGACAAAAACCATCTCTGCTCCTGGCAAAACTCTGTTATTTGGTAATCAATATTCTGCTAATGTAAAGCTACAGTTGCCCTCAATTCCCTCAGCAGAAATCTTTGCAGGTCTCTCATGCTCAGTGACACTCTTCTGTGTATTACCCATATTCCTGATACAATAAATAATCAGATGTCCCTTTCCTTATTAAGGAAAGCAAGCAAATTAATGTAAGAGACAGATATTTTTAATATTTTATTATAAACTCTGATAAATTGTTTGTTAAAAAAAAAAATATAAAAAACACAACTTAAAAAAGCCTTCAAGGAAGGTACAACCTCAGTGTAGACTTACAAATACTTTGAGTTAATACTCCCAGACCGATGGAGGACGAAAGCCTGGAATACTGCTAATTTTTCTTAAAATAAACAAACAAACATACAAACAATAAATAAATAGTTAGATGGATAAAGAAATAAATTTATTTGTTTGCCTGTAAAGTGTTAACTTCATTATCCATTTCAGCTGATCCAACAGAATTAGAATTTAGCCTGCAACAAAGTTTGAGACAGAATAGAAAATGAATAAGCACCAGAAAACCTGACAATGCAGATTTTTTTCAGGAAAACAGTCCAATATGTATCCAACTGTGATGAATCCTCCTGGTGAAACAGAAGTCCTAAGAGCTGCAATGCATTTGGCCACTACCTGACAGAGTCCAAGCATACCAGGTTTAACAAACTTTCTCAGCAGGAGGTTTAAGAACAGTTTCATTCATTTTCTGAGCATATAGAACATTCATTTTTATATTTTATTTTTGTGAAAAACAGATACTGAATCTGTAGGAAAAAACACCATTAAAAAAGTGGTGGATTGTACTTTTCTTTTATTTTTAAAATTATGTTTGGTTTTTTGCTGCTATCCTTTAACTGCTACTTACGTTGCCAGATTTGGCAATGGAAGGAGGTAGAGGAAAAAAGAGTGCCTGCTATGTCTTCTGCTTTCAGGAAGGCCACTTAGTAAGCACTCAGAGAGTAACTGACCTAGCCAGAGAATTCAGCAAATAAAGAAAGTGACAAGCAAAATCAATTTGAGATGAAAGCTGCTGAATAACTTCCTATGGAAAATTGACAACCAAATACTTCATTTCACAAGGACTTCCCAAGACAAGTCAACAGTCATGTCACAGCATATATTTAGAAATACGGTTCTCTTGATAATGCTGCATGACAAATCTGCAGTGATTGTCTAAGTAGAAGAAATGCTAAAAAAAATCACCCAACCATACTGTTTGACAAAACCAATCAGAATCAACATTTTCCACAACAATTTCAAAACAATTTGAAATACGTCAGCATTCCTATAACAAGTTATGGGGACAAAGTAGACACAAAAAATGGAATGGATACAGAGATCAAAAGTTCAGCTACACTGAATACAAGGTTCACATCACTAGCTATTGTACATTAAAAAAGGAAACTGGAATATCCCAAACCAGTATTAAAAACTACTTACAATTATAAAATGAAAGAAAAAAATCAGGAAATAAATAATCCATACTACACATTCTGTTGCTTTGAAAACATATATTTGTTATGTGAAACAATTTATCTGTATAATGTCGAATAATGTATAGATTGTGGGGCATAAAATTAGATTATATCTCTCAAGTTCCTAACATGAATGTAGATGTTTCAAATGGCAAAAAGCACAGTGTTTTTAGGTAGCCTGCCCTTTTGATGCTTTTGAATTTACAAAAAAAATTGTCAATACCTTCTCTAGACATTGAAATTTTGACAAAAATAATACATTTTTAATGTAAACCTTTCTATTCAACATTCGTCAATAATGTAAGGTCAAAGGACAGCAATAACACACATGACACACTAACATTTCTTATTACACAATGTGCTATATTCCTTGTAAAGAAATAATAAATAAATAAGTAAAATTTTAACTTGTCTGCTTGTTTGTCTTTTTTTCTGTTCTTTCACCTATGCTTGCAAAAGTAAATCCCTCATTTTGACACCCAAGAGAAGGGACTATGTGTGCATTAGCTGCCTATATTTTCGAAAGGACACTGCACGTCATCATCGTATTTCAAGAGTTATCAGTGACAAGTATACAGAAACAAACTGGTTAACACTCCTGCCTAGCAGGACATGAACTGTGGTAAAAATATTTCATTTGAATATGACTGCTAGCAAGATTTCCTTTTGGATGTTATTTACAGGTAGCACACATTCTCACAAAAAATTGCTCACTGAAATCTTCCAAAAGGTCTCTAATTATGTCAGGTTTACTCCAAAAAAGTTAAGTGTTCCAAAGGTTTTCACGTCTTCTTGCATGGAAGACATTCAGTAATATAATAAATAAACTCCTTGCAGCTCAGTTCCAATTCATACTAACATTGGGCCTAATCTCAGGTCCTCATTTTCTATATATAAAGAACAATTATAGACTTCAAGCCTGATCTGCTTCTCAGTACAGAAATAGAACAAAACAAATATTAGGAAAATAAAGTGTCTCTGGCTTTGAATTACAATTCTGACATAGCAGGGTGAAAATGGCTGCTTCTTTCAGCTCTGACAAAACAGATTTGTGATGCTACACAGCTCCACAGCCCACATTATCCTTGAGTGCCGTATCTTTTAATTCTCCACGGGCCTGCTGAACACAGCAGATTTTTGGCCCCAAATGCCCTGAAATAAGGTCAGCTACAAGCTTCAAAATATAATACAAAACACAGCACAGAGCTTCTAGGACTGTGGCCACAATTAGGCATTTCTGCCCCTCGCCATCCCCACCCTGCAATGCAGCTTTGTGCAAAAATGATGGCACTTTGATTAGCAAGCCTCTGAACACAGAGCCGGAGCACAGTAGTCAGCAAGCACCGTTTGCTATTTTTCTCTCAGCTGCGCAGACATGCTGAAATAATGATCCTGGCAACATGTTAGCAAAATATTAGAAAGACTTTAGTAAGCAAATAATTTAATTACATCCTTTTCTCGGGGAGTTTATATTGCACGACCCCTGACCTTTTATATTGCTGTACCTAAACTCAGCATGGGATTCACACTTCCCATTCCTGTCACAGAATCTCTCCATCTTGTACCATTTAATACACTGTGCTCCAGGTGTTCTGTGGTGAATGAATAGTTATATTACTACCTGTCAGACACAATCACACTCTATTCATCATCCGCGGCTGGCTGCGTGAAGCCCTGCTTCCAGCAGGCTCCCTCTCTATTTCCTTGTTCAAACGTCTGCAGTGCTTTCGGCCCATCTGTCAAGCCTGTCATTTAGAGGGAAAACAGTATCAGCGCTTTAAATATATGGAGTTCTCTATTGAAACAGTGCTGTGATTGAACTGTCAGCATTCCCAGTATCACAGACAGTAATTCATGACTGGTCAGAGCTCCATTTAGGTTGCTATTACCACGCTGACCTTGCTGGGTCATACTGAGAGATTTTTCCCTTTGCAGTTAGGTCTATAAATAGTGCAATTAACCTTTCAAGAATTACAAAATGTTCTCAGTTCCCCTCTTCCACAAATTCACTTGCTGTTTGCAGCATTTATAATAATCAAGGGGAAAAAAATAATTCGACAGGAAAGAGCATTTTTCTCTCCTGAAGTGTACACCAACTGGCAGTGAAAAACAAACAAATACTGTAACACTCTTAGTGCCTTTCCCAGGCAAGACTTGTGTGGTTATCATCAGGAGCCTTCCTTCAAGTTCCACTTCCCTAGACTCAAGCCTAATGCCTCAGAGTGTTTCGCTCTGAACTACACCCCTCTGCTACAGAATAATCATGAGAATTAGACATTTTTGTCATACATTTGTTATATTTTAATTTTATTTTTGTGTAACAAACTAAATAATTTTTATTATAAATTTGAATGCGAAACAAAACTCTGAACTAATATAATTCTGAAAGTCAAAAAGGTACTTCTTAGGCACATTTGCTCCTGGTGATTTTGCAAAAGTACCATTCAATTTAAGAAAAATATATAGCAGAAAAAAATCTCAGTGTGTCAGAGTTTCCATTCCAAAAATCTCCTTTGGGAACAATTGACAAAAAGAGTTTTGTATGAACCACTAATCATAAAATCATGGCTTGGGTTAGAAAAGACCTTAAATATCATTTTGTTCCAACCTCCCTGCCATGGGCAGGGGCACATTCCACAACACCAGGTTGTTCAACCCCATCCATCCTGGCCTTGAACATCTCCAAGAATGGGGCACTCACAGCTTCTGTGGGCAACCTGTTCAAGTCCTTCGCCACTCTCACAAACAATTTCTGCTTAATATCTAACCTAAAGATAGTCATTTTCAGTTTGAAGCCATTCCCCCTTGTCCTGCCACTACTTGATCATGAGATGACAGATAGAATAATCTCTGTGTAACTTATGAGTCACCTATTAACCAGTACCTCTTTAGAGCTTAAAACATTTGAAATAGGTTGGCTTTCATTTGTTTCTTCTTAAAAAAACCCTAAAAATGCAGGGACAGTAAGCTCGTGTGCTCTAACCTTGGGCAATACATCAAAAATTCCTCTGAATTTTGAGGTCTCTGAATTACTGAACAGTACAGTACACTGGTAGTGAATGTTCACCTGAGACCAAGTCTGGGTTTATGTCTTTAACCACAACATTTTTCAGCAGTTAGACCATGATCTTGGGGCTGCATAGTCACCATGCAGCATTTCAGAATCTTTCCAACTGGAGCAGGACTAACAAAACTGAGGAAGAGAAACTATAAATGCTCATGAAGTATAAACAGGTTAAGAGATAAATCAAAGGGGTTAGTTTAAGGCACCAGAGGAATAGATCAATGTGGAAAAGAATACAACCTAGCTGCCTCCTTCAGTCTAAGACCAAAGTTCTAATTTGAACACAACAGCAATGTCTCAGTAGGCTCACTGGTTTAAAGCTTAGGGCTCTGACTTTTGTTACATTTTTAGATATGGACATGGTCACTGTTCTTCACTGGGAAAGTGTCTGGAATTCTGTGATTGCAGCCAAAGCTGCATAATCAAGCTAGCTAACCCTAGGTAATGATGAGGTTTCCAGTATTATTAATACAGAAATAAACATTCAGAAAATAATTTAGAATACCTTTTTTGTGGGGTTTTTTGCTGGTTTTTTTTTAATACACAACCTATTTTTGTTTACCAGCATTAACCTAGGCAATTTTAAAAATCCAGATAATACATTTAATCAATATCAGCTAAATTGGATGATTAATTGGAAAGCCCCATCCCCAAGTGTGTATTATACATGGCTGCAAAGAACATCATGTTGCAAACACACAAGAATCACCAATGACAAGTAGAAGGCTTACACAAAACTAAATTATTTAGTATATGAATATGGAAATACAGCAGAGAAAAAGACAAAAAGGTCTTTCCAAAGCAACTGTCTTTTTATTAGAGACAGGGAGTGAAATTAATTATGTAGCTTCAGCCAGTTGGAATATTTTGGGCTCTGAAAGAAAGATACAGTAACATGGATCACTCTCTGCATTGTTTGCAGTTTCTTGAATGTTTCCTTCTTTAGATTTCTCCACCATGATTGAAAATGTCACAGTTTATTATAGATATTTAATAAGTATAATTAAGAAATAATTTCATCTAGTTTTTTCTTTCTTCGAGAGAGTCATAAAACAAAGCCACATAGAACAGTGCCCTTGCTGTTGTTTTTAGCTTTTTTAATGAATATTTCAGGATATGTCTACCCTCAATCTGAAGGCAAAAGCTTTCACTTATTATAAAGGCTGAATAAGTTTAAGTCTCATCTCATTAACTGTCATATTACCAGGCTTTATGCCATACCATTCAAGTTTCACTGAGCATTCAGAGTTGCTTAATTATGTACAGTAAAAACAGTCTGCTGAGACTTTCCCTTTCAGATTAATACGGAGGCAAAAGGACAGAGGTCATCTGCATGACTCACTCTTGCTTGCCACTGTGTTAACTCATAATGACAGAGGCTTTTTGTTAGTGGCAAAAATGTAATGAGCATTTGAAAATAAAATGTTTACATCAAAAGGAGAGACACTTTGATTTTGCAGATGAACAATTCTTTCACTCCTTCCCTTCTTCCTGTGTTGGTGTTAAGCTGCATTCCTTATAAATTATACCACCCCATGTTAATTACACTATGCCTACATTGCTTGTCATTACTAAACCAACTACATGCTTTGCATGCCCAGATTTCAATAGTTATTTTGTTGCACAAATTATGGAAAAACCGTACAGGTTACAGAGACTGGTTATTGCTCACATTTTCTCTAGGCCACCCTATTTTGTTCTATATTTAAACAGACACATGTATAAATCCCAGTTGTGTGGTCTGCAAACTGAAAATGCTGTCATCCATAGTAAAAATGACAGTCCTTTCTGTGAGTTTATGACACATTCCTATCAGGAGCTCCTCATTCTTTCACATCCATCTCTCCTGACGCACGGCTCCTAAAGATTTTAGATATCAAGCATATGCACATAGATATGCCACTCACATTCACACATAAGCATCCCTACAAATGGATTGTACTGCTTATCTCTGCTTTCCAATGTAAAAATCAGAATGAGCATTTTCTCAAAAAATAAAAGCTTTGTCTCTCATTTAATCCCTTTCCAGAGCTATACCCTGCATGTGGAAGCAAGATGCCAAAAAGGTTAATCAGCAAGTATGCTACATTCTCAGAAAATAAATTAGACAGATTATCATACTTTGTCCAGCAATTTCATATGCTTTCTTCAGACAGAACAATATCCATTTGTGCAAATGTACATTCTGCAACACAAAGAAAGAAATCCTGGCACTCACTCTTAAATAATCCCTCCTTATTCACAAAGTAAGATATGCCTCTATGTTTAAAGAAAAAATGTGTTCTTGTAAAAGAAAGCATGTGTTCCCTAAACATCCTAGGAAAACACAGTGTTTTTCTGAAGTTTGGTGAATATAAGCTTCTTTAAATATGTGATGGATTTTCTGTTTTTCTAATTGCATTTCTTGGTTGTCTTGTGTTCTATGACAATACTGTATTCCCCATTGCCTGCTTAGTGTACCTTTAAATTGCAAAGAGGGTAGAGAGAAGCCGATAGAACTCTTCAAAGCGGCTAGCTTGACCTTGCAACAAGAATGTTTGCATTTTTCTTCCAGTTAGAAGGGCAAAGAGAAGAGTTTGCTCTCTAGCTTCCTCAGCTTTCAGCGGAGAAGGGACTGTGATCTGCCTCGGCAGCTTCTGTTCCTTTTTGGACTGTTTTCAGCTTGCTTCTTCATCCAAGACCAGCTACCATCTCCGGACCTGCTCGGCGGGACCCTCCGAGGGGGATCGTCGGACCCTGCCTGGCCGGCCCGGCCCAGCTCAGGACTGCAGGTTTTACCTACAGAAAGAACTCTAAAATCCATAGTCCCCTTTTAGGGGACGGGGGAGGGGGTTTCAATATCCTTTTCTGCCCCACGACAGTGTTTATTTGTTAAATAAATAGTATTTTTCACTTTCAATCAAGAAATTATTTTCCCGAACCTGTGGGAGACTGGCTGCCGGGGCCTGCTTGCCTGGCAGGCAGGAAAGAGAAAGAGAGAGAGAGAGACACCCCTCTCAGGTTGTTTCCTCCTGGATTTGTGTCCAAACTGGCACATTGGTTTAACAAATCCCCAAATTTTTCCTTACTTTAGTTTTAGACAAACACAACTGTGACACAAGCACTATACTTCAGTATGTATTTATTTTGTTTTTTCGGAGAGCAATTTTGAAAGACTTTGTCACCTTGTCAGGGAAGAATCAACATAATGCTTTTAGTTGTAATTACTATTAGCTTTATGAGTCTGACTAGAAAACAATAGTTTAACAGCTTTGCTTTCCCAGACATAGCTGCCTGCCGTTATTTTTACAACATAATCCAGCTCTTTATGCATTTACCCAAAACTGGAAACACTGAAAAACCTCTGAAATGATGGGAAGATCTAACATTGCTGTATCAGCATGACACTATGCTATAAATTACAACATCCCTGCATCACAATTTTGGAAGAGTATCCACAACCTGCCACTGGATAAAGGTCATTGGAAAACTTCTAACCTATGAAACCATCACTGTCAAAATAAATTGGGCTCCAGTATACGCTCAGTGATTATTTACCGCCCTCTAGAAATACAACCACCTATTACACAAGCACTAATGTTTTGATTCATTGTCTAGGTGCTCATTTGACTTATAGCTGTTGCCTTTCCCCCATTATCAAAACGACCTGAACTTATAAGGCTCACAGTAGCATAAAGTGCAAGCAGGCAGTAAAGACCAAAGGAGACAATTTCAGTGAAGTCCAATACTAGCAAGTGACTAATTGAGGCAATTGCCAGAAAGGCATTAGTAGCTTTAACTTCCTAGCTGACTTCATTCAATCATTAAGGGACCAAGAAGACTTCTTTGAAAAAAATTTTTAATTATGGTATAAACTGAAAAGAAGGAAAGGATTGATTCATGAACCACAACAAGAAGATTGCTAATACCTCCCCCTTTTTAAAGGCTGAAAGAACATCTTCCAAAAAGGTCCTGACTGGAGAGGCAGGATTCTAAAAAAATTACCAAATACAATATCAGGTAGAGAATGCTGGCAGTTTCAATATTTGTCTTCTGCTCCTCAAAAGGGGCAAGTTGGTGCTGCAGAGATTATTTTTTTCATTCCCTTCATGCAGATACACTTCGTGAAGTAAAGGGCAGTGAGGACCACCAAGTTGATTAGTGGAATGAAACACATATTCTTTGATGAAAGGCTGTGAGAATTGGAATTGGTCAGAAGGGTCCGGAATGAACTAATTGTGCCATTCTAGTAGCTGAAGGGAGCCTACAAGAAATATGAAAAGAGACTTTTTCAAGGGCATGTAGCAACAGGACGAGGAGGAATGGCTTTAAATTGAAAGAGAGTAGGCTTAGATTAGATATGAGGAATAAATTCCTCTTTGTGGTAAGGATGGTGAGGCACTGGAACAGGTTGCCCAGAGAAGGTGTGGAGGCCCCATCCCTGGAGGTTGTTCAAGGTCGAGTTGGATGGAGCTTTGAGCAACCTGCTCTAGTGAAATGTGTCCCTGCCCTTGGCAGGACAGATGGAACAGGATGATCTTTAATGTCTATTCCAAGCCATGTCGTTCTATGATTCTATGTTGATAGGAGAGTTTGTGGCTATATTCCCTACCTTTTAAAACATTTTGTACCAGGACACAACCAGGCCTCTGGTCATATTTGACCTGAACAGTCTCAAATCTGCAGATGTCCCCAAGGCGCTTTTTGAGAACAATTTTCCAAGCAAAACCAGAGACTACATGCAGAAAGAAGATATGTACAAAGGAAAAGAAATCCCAAGTGTCTGTAGGCTTAAGAAAACTAGTTAGAGGAGAAAATTTCCCTGAATTAACAGATCCAAATTACAGCATAATAAAATCAAGATCAGAGTAATTAGAGCAAACAAACACATGTTAATTGAACTTCTTACACCTCTGATGCAATTAAGAGTCTTTTTGTTAAAGCACTGGAGTTACTAACCTTTGAGGCTTGTGAAGGGAAACAGATAGGTTGCTCTTTGGTACTTTCCTTCACAAAAAACTGCAACCTCTTCAGTCAGGCCCCAGGGAAGAGCAAAACAACTGGAGTCTCATCCTCCATAGAAAAGTACCTAACCACTGGAGAAAGTAAACTGTGAGGTTTCGACTGCAGGCCTGGAAGCAAGAGCTACATTACTGCAAACACAGTCTCATTTCTGGGAAGAGAGTTTGCACCCCTGAACATATATGGATGTATCTGCTGTACCACTGGAAATACCATTAGTGAGTTTAATAATCTTGTGAATAATGACAGTCATTATCACTTTGTAATATGTAGTGGGTTTTTTACCATTTTGATTAACTAATTTTTCCTCTTTTTATTAATCCACTATAATTATTATCTATTTCTTCTCAGATGTTGATTATTTTCTCTCTTCTATAGAAATTAAGAGATTTTTGTTTCTTACTTTTCTAGACTATTTGCCACTGTAGACCTTTGTCTATAGTGACAGCACAAGTTTGCTTTTTACCTCATTTTATCTACCCCAATTAACTCAATGCACAGACAAGATCCAGTTCACATAACCAGAATCCCATGCATGTAACCAGAATTAAATGAAAGCGCTCAATATGTTTGAAATTAGAAGAGGAAAAAGAAACCATATCAAATCAAATAACACTGGCTAAAAGACAAATATAATACTACTCATCTTAAAAGAGATGGAATTAATGTCATCATACAAATGAAGTAAGTAACCTATCCGTCCTTTGAAGCCATTAATTATAAGATTTCCAGTGGTTTAGAAGATATAGATAACAAAGTATAAGGACTAGAAGCCGTTTCTAAAGTATGGAAGATATCTTTACAGAAATGTTATTGAATAAATGAGGAGATTGATCGAGAGCCGGCAAGCATCCAGTGATCTAAATAGTTGACCACTCTTTCAATAAGCTAATAAACAGGACGCTGCAAGAAAAGAGGTTACCTCTTATGCCACCATGGTCTACGATCTGTGCAACAAAAAAAAGTCTACATACTAGGAGATTTTCTATTTTGAACAGATATTTGGTGTATTGCGGTGTGTGCTCAACATTTCCATGGCTGGTGCAAACAGAAAGCCTACATGATCTTTGATTAAACTTTTTAAAAGTAAGCCCAAAGTGAAAGACGTCCTCTGTAGAAGTAAAATTTAGGCAATTTTTTCAATTAAATTGTCTTCTGCTAAATGTTTTTATCTCCATAGGAAGGATGGGATCTACCAATTAAAAAACTCTCATTTCAATCACAGAACATCCCGGCCAGCAATATTCAAATCGACTAAATTCTGATGGGTGAGAATGCTTAACAAAAGCAAATGCACTGAACTTAAAGTGAGTTAAAGCTAACTGTTGTCTTTATTTAAAAAAAAAAAAATTTTAAAAAATTGTTCTGTAGGGTTCACATAATACTTTAATAAATCCCCAAGACAGAATTACAGAATATTTTGGGTTAGAAGGGACCCACAAAGATTATCAAGTCCATCTCTTAAGTATATGGCCCGTACAGGGGCTGAATCCACAACCTTGGCATTATTAGCACCATGATCTAATCAACTGAGCTAATCCCAGTGGCTGACTCCTCTGACTACTTCATGGAGGGCTTTCCATGGATGCCAATTTTGCCTCCATCATGAAACTGATGCCCTCTCTTCTATTTTTTAAGTGTAAGATCAAGTCATGGTCAGAAGAAGCTTTAGCATGGATCTTCCCATGGCCTGTACACCCACAGTGTTTGAGAACATCAAACTGTATATCCTAATTCATTATTATCTTTTAAGCCTGATTATGTATTTTAATAAATGAGTATTTAGTAGAGAGGCATCTGTTTCAAAAAGAGAAGCTACTTAAAACTCTGAATCATTAATTATGTTTCCCACTCCTCTGAGCTTCTTGAGACCTTCCCATTCTGTATCCTCACCAAAATCGACATTTCAAGTGGTGGTGTCACACTGATGGTGCAAAGTGGGTGAGAGGACAGAAACAGAAACCACAAGCTCTCAGAGTCTCTCACTGCCCTATCAGCATGTCACATGAGTGGTATCCACTAAGCCAGAAGAATTACTTCACTAATACGTGGCCTACAGACCATGTGTTCTCTTTGAACAAGAACAAATATGACAGCAGGATCTCCATTCTCTCAGACACATCTTATTTACAAAAATAACAGAAACTAGGAATGGTGAAGAATTTATCATTTCTCTTAGTTCAGTAATAATGAGTGAAATACCAAAAGAATGAGGTGCAGAGCAACTAAGAATTCTAGGAAGTAGGATGCAGAAGGTCATAATTTTTAGCTTTCAAGTTCTTGGTGAAATTTTATACTCATGAGTACTCATGCTACACTCACAGTCAAATGAATTCACATGTTCTTCCAGTATTGTTTCCTACTGTTGTTAATTGGCAAAATGCTAGCATAAATGGATGTCTCTTGAAACACATTTAAGGATTCAATCTCATCTGCAGAATCTTAAGACCCCGCGAAAGATGATCAACAACTTAATTGCAAGCCATTTGCAATTTAATGAAGTCATACTCAAAGCTTGACTTCTGCAAATCGCTATTAAATACAGAGGTTTCACATGTACTGACTGCATTATTTACAGAACTCTGGTCTTCAAACACTAAAAGTCAGATATACTATGCTTTGTATTATGCAGTTTAAACCCACTGGGGGACAGATATCACAAACAATGGTAGCAGACAATTTAAGAACGGATGCTTGAAGTTGACCCATTAATTTAAATAATTTGAGTGCACATTCTATATTGCTTCTCCCTAAGGAAAAGGAAAAAACCACTAGTCAAAACACAGAGGAAAAATGACAAGTGAAAACAGTGAACACAGTCTTGAAAATCTCACACAGGCAAACACTGTTTCCTGGAAAAAAAGACAGTTGTTTTAGTTGAGGTAGAACTGACTTAATATGTATCATTGTTAAATTTCCCTAAAAGGATTCTTTCACAAATACAACCGGGTGCTAGTTCATCAGTTTGACAGGTACGCATAACTCAGCTGAGACCTGCATACTCAGAACCACCTGAATATAGCACATTTGTGACCAGCAAAAATCAGACCCAAATTCCACCACACCATATCTTCATAAGCTTCTCGTGCCAACTTTAGTCAGCTTTCTCAGAAAATGTGTTAAATGGAATTTTAAGTGTAAAGTTCTTGCTCACTTTCAGCCACCAAGCAGAAATGACATCTTAGAGGCTCACACACTCCTACGATGTCCACTACTGTCTTTTTGCTAGAGAGTCTTGCTCTGTTTCCGTTCTTGCTCTGCTAAATATGCCTCATTTCAGTCACCACAGCACACCAGAACAAATCTTTTCTCACCATGAATTTAGGTATGAGTCCCTTTTTCCAACTGTCATGGGTCATGTCTAACAAAACGACTCTTTTTTTACAGTTAAACTTCTGCTACTAGATTCAGAATATAGAATAGGACTTTTTTTTATAGTTAAACTTCTGCTACTAGATTGCAGGTTCTTAGGAACGGACTGCTACAGCACTGAAAAGCTCTAAACTGGCCAGGAGGGCACTACATGACTTTGCAGCTATTACGCTACCAGCTCCATTCATTGCACTCGCCTACAAAATATTCATTTTTCAATTTATTTGGATTCCCACATAGTTTACATTTGGGACAATGGTCACTTCTTTTCTATCCCTTTTTCATATAATAGAAGTAGTCTTTAAAGGCATCATCTCCACCTTGACCCTTCAGGGTTTACATCAAGTTGTCACAGTTCCCTAACATCTGCAGCAGCTATTACAACAGCAGTAGTTTTGGCTATTATTAAACCAGTATCAGATCTTATTTAGTTTAGATTATTTTATTACTATGGAGTCATAAAGTCCTTTATTTTTATTCAATACATTCATACTTCAATGTTCAGTTATATTCCAGTCAAAATTTAAAGTTTTCTGCAGTCATTAGGGGGCTTTAGGGTAGAAGACTAAAAAATTTTGAAATATTTCTCAATATTTTTCTACTGATTTAGTAGGAACTGAGTTTTATAGCATTTAGAAGCAATGTCATCCAACATATTACAGTGAAGTCTGTTTTTCTCCTCAGCACTTCAACAGTAGCTATATTCTTTTCCAGCCCTTTCTGTATACAAAGTTCCATTCTCAATCATGCTATAAAATGGTTGATTTTTGTCAAATGACTAGGCAATTTTTAAAACTTCAAAAACATTTCCTAAAAAGAGCCTTCCTGCACTCTAAATAGACTCAAGCTGAAATTACCTCTTTTGTTTCATTACACTTCCAAAGTTACACACTTTTGTAGGATCTTCATCTCTATTACCAGTTGTTGCATAGTTTGCTCAAAAAATTGTATTGATGTATTACACAGGTATGATGAGTTAAAATGCTGCTGTTTACCCTTTGTATGCAGCAGAAGTGATCACTCTACATCCACACATCCATGTCCCTGTTTACTTTGTCAGCTCAATCCCGATGTTAGAAAGATCACAAAATAGTTAAGAGGATACTACTAAGCCTGAAAATCTGCCCACAAAAATGGATGAGCTGTTTTGCACTAAAAACTCTCACAGAAAGCAGGCCTGAAAAACAAAGTTAGGCATTGATGTTTATTGGTTTTTTCAAAGGAATTTTAGCACTTGAAAGCAGATGGTTACTAGGAGTACTTAACACTGTTTACCGTAATCATAATCATTTTTACGAGAGGAAAGTAGCAAAATAATAACAACTCATTTTTGTAAAGGAAATTTCAGACAAGCAATAGATTACAGCCTGTGGGAGGAAAATACATCACAAATTTGGATGTTCCTTAAAAATAAAGTACTTTTCAGGTAGAAAGCAAGCTACAGAATGGGATAGGAAGCATAGAAGAAAAAAATAGTAACAAACAAAATCAGTTGTCTATTTGATTTTTAAAAATTACTAACACGTAAAAGAATCCTTTTCCTTGAACAGACTCCTAGAAGATCATCCTGACCTGTAAGATGTGCTCAGATGAAAGGAAAACACAGAAACCACAAAAAGTATAGAAAATGTCTGAGTGGAAATGTTGTTCTGCTGGAGGACAGGAAAGTTCTACAGAGGGATCTGGACAGGATGGAGCAATGGACTGAGGTCATTTGGATGAGGATCAACAAGGCCAAGTGCCAGGTTCTGTCTTTGGGCCTTAACAACCCCAGGCAGTGCTACAGACCAAGACAGAGTGCCTGGAAATTGGCCCAGCATGCTGGTTGACAACAGCTGAGCATGAGCCTGTATTTGCCCAGGCGGCCAGGAAGACCAGTGGCATCCTGGCCTCTATCAGCAATAGTGCAGTCAGCAGGACCATGGCAGTGACCATCCCCCTCTACTCGGCACTGGTGAGGCCATGCCTTGAGTCCTGAGTCCAGTTTTAGGCCCCTCTCTTCAAAAAAGACATTGAGATGCTGGAATGTGTCCAGAAAAAGGGCAGTGGAGCTGGGGAAGGCTCTGGAGGACTAGTCCTGTGAGGAGCAGCTGAGGGAGCTGGGGGTGTTTATCTTGGAGAAAAGAAGGCTCAAGGGGAACCTTATCACTCTCTACAACTGCCTGAAAGGAGGTTGTTTCCAGGTGGGGGTCAGTCTCCCAAGAGACAAGCAACAGGAAAAGAGGAAATGGCCTCAGACTGCGCCAGGGGAGGTTTAGGTTGGGTATTATGAAAAAAATCTTCTCCAAAAGGGTTCTCAAGCATACAAACAGGCTGTCCAGGAAAGCAGTGAAGATACCACCCCTGGAGGTACAGAAAAAACTTAAATACAGTGCACAGGGGCACCAATTAATGTTGGACTTGGTAGTGTTAGACTAATGGTTGGGCTTGATGACCTTGAGGGACTTTTCCAACTTGAACGATTCACTGATTCTAAAGCATGATTAAGAAAAAAAACAAAGAGGATGACTGTTGTGAGAGAAAAGAGTAGAAGAGATTTGATGCAACTCTCTTCTGCAAAATGCAATTGCAAAGAAAAAACTGATCTCCATATTTGCCAAGTTTGAGACAAAGTGTAGGGTTGAACAGCAGTAGAGGAGATTACGCGAGTTATGAAGAAAACACATCCAGTGGAAAGCACAGAGAAGAACTGCAATAAATGGAGGAGGTTGCTATGTTTCTGCACTCGGAAACATGTAAGAACAGGAGAAGGAGCATCATTAGGTGTAATGTATTTTTTGTACAGGTTTAGGACAACAAGGTGGGGTGCACAGCTTCTCAAAACCCATTCAAGCCGTAGTTTCCTATCTCTCTCTGCTTCACAACAGTTAGTTTCAGTTAGGCCACTGAGCTGAACATTGAAACCAAAGTTTTGGGATCTTAAATATTGTTACATTAAATGATTAGGTAGCAATTTTCAATATGGTTTTGTGCTTGCTGCTTGTATACATCAAATAAAGCAAACTTGGCTTTTATTATCATCATCTTATAAAATAATAGTGAAAACATCTATTGCCATTTACCATTTAAATAACCAGAATACAGGCTATGGAGAAGCAGCTTAAAAATTTCTATGAATAGCAGCTAATTTTCTCTGCTTAAAACCTCAGTCTGAAAAAGTTCACACCAAATTTTGAAGATCTATGAAAGGAGCCCTCAAAAGTCCTTACAAAGAACAAATAAACCACACCTTGACAAAAGCGTTGAAATCAGTGCAGTACAACCAATCAATTCAATTTTGCCCTGATTATTGCTTTTCTCCTTACCAAGGAGCTGGCTTGCTAACATTGCAATAATTTCTAGACTTGGAGAGAAAATTGTCAGATTTCTTTCACTCTCTCTTAAAAACAGTTGTTTAAATTAAGAGACAATGAAACACCTAGTAAGGACAATTAAGTTCATCTGCTGTCAGAAAGAGAACGAAGTGCCTTTTTGATGGTCAGCATTCACATGTTTTACATTACACTTCAGCACACAATTACAGAACCATCAAAATACATTTTTAGAGACATGTTGTCATGGAAAAATGTGAGGAGTTTTCCATATGACTATTTAGAAATGTTTTATTGTATAACTTGCTTGAATATGTTTATTCACAGTTCCTCATTAAACGGTCTTATTTTCCTGCTCAATAAACTTTAAGACACACCGTGAATATGAAATACAAGCAGAAGTGCTTGCAACAAAAGGAGGTATAGGATATAAACAGATTAAGAGTATTAGTAAAGGTAAGTAAATCAATCTGTCCTCCCCTATCAAGAAGTCTTTTTAAAATAAATGTGGTTATTCATGTAACAAAAATGTTGTGGGTGTATTAGGCTGAGAAAGCAATCCAAGTCATTGAGTTCATTGGAAGAAAGTGAGAATCCCCCTCCTGCCCGCAGCTGTTCATCATATTTAGCCATCTATGGTTATTCATATTAGTATTAAATATACTCCTGTCCAATTGCATTCACTCATGTTTCCAGTTTTTGAATCTATTTTTCCCCTACGTTAAACAAATCTAATGATTCCTATCCATGGCAAATGTGGAGCTGATGAGCAAATGGATGATAAAAATTCCTATTATTCCTTTGTGCTCATCTCTTCCACTTAAGATTCTTGTCATGCCCTGGGCATTCTAGCTGTCTGATACTGTTCCTTTATTTCCAATTCCAGTGCATTCTCTGCTGAACATTTGTCTGTCCAGAACATTTGGTTCACTGCCTAGTACCAAGCAAAATCTGCTTGCAATGTAAGAACATGTGGAGAAATTATGTGTTTTTGTCACACCCTATTAAACGGTATTCAAAACACAATGCCCCAGAAAGTAAATTGATTGTAGGTTTTATAACCCTTTTCAGGCTAATGGAAACAATTTAGTACCATGAACGAAAACATTGCTAGTGCAGCTGTGGGAATCTTAAATTGCTCAGCTCAGCAGTTCTGTTCCGGCTTAAGTAGGATAAAGTAGTTAAAGTTCAGTTAGATTCCATTCCCCTGGATCTTTGACAGATCATTTCAGATTAATGTCTTCAAAGTTTTCAACATGCCTTGTAAAAGACTTTCTGAGGAATTCCTGGTTTGTGCTTTTAACTGTGTGGAGGCAGTGTGAAGGAGCTGTAAGAACTGGAAAGAGAGGGGAAGAGGGGGTAGGAATGTCCTGGGGAAGTTTTCAATCATTTTTTAAAGTGTACTGAACAATGTTTCTCTTCAGTTTGGTTTTACTGGCAATATGGCTGGGCAGGGGGGGTGAGGCGCGGAGGGGAGAAGGAACCACAACCAAAACAAACAAACAAAAATCCAAACAAACAATAAAAAGACTACCAGTTTTCTTATAACTTTCATAATGTAGCCAAGATCACAAAAGTTTGCAATGAAGAGACAAGATTGAAAGTCCACACTGAACTCCACTTTAGGAATCAGTTCCAGCTCCTTGAGGTCGTGTGCTTAAGGATCTTTTCTTAAGGACAGAAATTTTATTCAATGTTCATTCATATTTCCATATTTTAAACAAAACTTTGTTTTAAAGCTTAGTAGGCAAAATGGAATCTTGGCTGCTAAAGAACTCCACACTGCACTATACAAAACAAATCCTCTACCTAGCCACTTATGAGAAGAAATCATTCACATGGGTATTACCTGCACTGTACTACAAGAAAAACATCTGTGAATATTATTTGACAAATTGATCACTAAATGAGCCATTAGCTTGCAGGGTTTTTGGATTGCCTTAGGAAAGGAGGATGCTATATAGCACAAAGGCTTGCAGATGCAAAACAGTGATTAGAAAAAAAAAAAATTGTTCCAGAAGAAAAGCAGTAATAAAACAAGCCTAGCATGAAAACCTACGCTTTCTAAAAAGTAAACCATTTATGAGAAGCAGTAGTAAAACTGCTTAATTCTTCTGTGCCCCGGGGAGAAATCTAAGCCTTTTGAGAAGTGATGGAGAGAAAAATAAGCCAATGGTGTGTTTGTCAGTGAGAGAATGCTGTGGAAACAAAGTTAGTAATTTTACCATTCCCGCTTGCCAAGAGCTGACAGGTGTGTAGTTTCTTATTGTTCTGAAAGGCAGCCAGAAACCATAGTTTAATATGCATCTGTGTCTTCATAGCAGGGGAGAAAACAGCTGTCTCTCTTGCACATGATACAAGATGATAGAAATATTGAGACATACTCTTCTTTACAGTATCTTACCATCATTTTCATGCTTTGTTTGATCTTTCAACAAAGCACATAGCTGGAAGGAGAAAAAATGCTGCAGCCCAGATCAAATCAGATATGATGTGGCAACCTCTGCTCCCACAAACAATTATTATTTCACAGAGCCTAATCACCTCAACAAGATTTTTTCACATGAACAAGAGTTGACATATTAGAGTCATATTTTTAGCACAGTAGATCCAGACTTTCTACAAAAAAGTCCATTAAACTTGTAAGTAAACAAAACTAGGGAAATACTATATTATTTCAGATAAACATGAGTTAATAATTTCCAACCATTCTTAAAGAATGACTCCTATAAATCCTTCAGTTTTCAAATTGCTGAGAGATGTCTGTGATTAATAAAGCTTTTGAACACAAAGGGTTTCCTTACACAAGAATTATGTGCGTTTTTCTGTAATATGTGCAAAGCAATCTTTTAAATCCTAATGCTCTCAGGAAGGTAAAAAATATGAATATGTTACACACACACACAGTATCAGATACAATAATTTGCAAGAAATACTAGGCTATGTGGATCAAATATCCCTTCTGTGTAGAAGTACACTACAGTGTTAAAAGGTCATGACAACTGACTGGCACATTGCCAATTGAATATGCATAAAATGTCTGCATTGTGTCCAGACTTGTATGATTTGATAATCTGACAGATGTAATTTAAGCAATAAGACTTAGAAGTTCTATATTTACCAGAAGGTGAGAAGATGGGTTAGTAAACTCCTTCAGATATTTAGAAATTTTGAAACTCTCAGAAAAATACTAATACTTTAGAAAAATACTGGGCTTGACTAGCACACTTCTAAAAGATCAGCAAACTTACTGTAAGAGAAGAGTCCTCTAGGCCTATGTGGTACACATATACATACACTTATTAAGCCAACATGTTAAAAGTATCAAACAATAAGACTCAATTACCAAAAAATTAGGAAAGTCAGAGATAAGCACAAAATAATTCTTAGACTAGGAGGCAGAGGTGCCATTTTTTCACTTCATTGACATCAGCCTCTGACACATAAGGAGGGAAGTCATTTCATTAAGAGAAACTATTTTTGCACTGAATTTTAATACAAGCAGGAAACAAAAACTTGGTAATTTATTCTGCTCGATAAAGACGAACATCACTGAATTAACACCGAAAGAAAGTCACACACTGAAAACTCTTCCCCCCAGACCCCTCCAAGTGTTATTCACTATATTTTTGATAGCCCCATGTGAACCCAAGTCTAAGTGCTTGTCCAAGATAAACAGGCACAAGATACCAGCATACATGATCCTTCTTTTCACAGTACACCTAGAGACTGTGGAAGCTGCAATGAGAACATCTCAACAAAGAGAGCAAGAATAGATTTCGAATTACTGTCTCCTGCTGAAATTTCTTCTCACAAAGAGCCACTCTGCTCCACTCTAAATTCCCTGGGCTTCGGAGGTAGGTCATACTATTAAGTAATAGACTGAGTAAGAATTACCCTTCCAAATCTATATAAAAGAAATTTAAAAGAAAAATAAAATATTCACAGCCAGTGCCTCAATTTGTGTAAAACTCATACTATCCAATTATTTTTGAAATCAACTTAGTTCATTTAAAAAAAAATAAATGGGAGAAACTGCTTCTTCCACAGTTTTCATTTCTTTGCTTCTCAGCACATGACATGAATGTGTGCCTGACAAGGTTAAAGTCAGATGTGCCCTGGTGCGGCTTTGGAATGTGGACAACATATGACCTAAAGCTGCAACATGATGTCAGACATCTTTATATAAGCGCACTTTCAAGTCTAGAAAACAAACACAAGAAATGAAAGAACATGCTTGGTCTTGATTTGGCTGAGCAAGTAAGCTGAAGCTATACTGTCTGATCCTGAATGCATCACATGCATCACCTATCCCTTACTACATCATCAGCAACATGCCAGTCACCTTTCATTATTAGAAATAAAAAGAGGCTGGTTGTATTTTTAAACTTCTTATAATTATGTTTAAGATTATGGAAAAATAAAGAATTGCTTTTCAAATGCACTGATAAATGAAAACAAAGGACTGCAACCATATTGTTCAGTCTCTCTTATCCTAAAATCACTGGTTGGTAGCTGTAGCTAACTACACAACAGCAATTGAGTAGAAAACTGTTTAAATTAGAATTTTAAGAATTAATCATCAACTGTCATATTCTTGGTGCAGAGAGAAGCTACAAGAGTATTTGGAAGACTGTGTCTCCCACAGAGACCTGTCAAAGTCTACTCCAAGACACATAATGCAGGAGAGGTATTGCACCTAGAGAGATCCTTAAGACCCACTTAAACTACCTCCAGGCCTGGTTTATCTCATCATAATCAATGAGTACGTTTACCAGGATTGAGAAATCCTATTCTGGTGTTCCCATCACCACAGATGTCTCTCCATATAAAAAGTCCTCAAGTATCCTAGCTCAAATCTGAATCTATATGTTATAAACAAATCCACATTTGACAAAAAAAAGCCAAACCAAACCCAAGCATCTGTCTTCCTTTCAATCAGAATTTTAAATACACTACTTCCTAATATGAAAATCCAGAAGTATGGAGCCGAACATGCTGCATCCACACGCACAAGAACATGTGAACATACACACAAACTTCTCCTCGAAACACCAAAACCAATACTCTACTCCCGTGAGCCTCTGAAGGTTAGTTTCTCAGTTTTTCACAGCAGACTCGCAAACAAAACCTCAGAAAGCACAAGGAATGTGTGGTTCCATTGCCAAACTCTAATCCAAAATCAGCTTTAAGGATTAAGGTGCATTTTTTTTAATAATTTTGAGCAAGGTAAGCCACTTGTGTAGTAGTGTTCTGCCACAAAGGAACAGAAATGACTGACATACTAACATTTCAAAGGTTGGTTTGCAAACTGAAAAGAATGGTCGAATAAGAATGCATAACCCTGGAGACTAAGAATGCAATCCTAGAGTTAAGTGACTTCAAGGACAACAAAACAAAGGCATTTTTTTGTCACACGGGTGCAAGCAAAAAAGGAAAATGCAATTTTCGTGTCCACAAATCTCAATTACAAATTAGGCAGTGTAGTGGAGGTACCTACAATATCATCAGTTGGAAGGGACCCATGAGGATCACTGAGTCCAACTCCTAGCTCCACGCAGGGCAACTTAAAAATTAAACCATATATCTTGGAGCATTGTCCAAGAACTCCTTGGACACCAACAGACTTGCAGACACAACCACTTCTCTGGGGAGCTTGTTCCAGTGAGTGGCCACCATCTCAGTGAAGAACCTTTTCAATCTGAAGAACCAATATCCAATCTGAACTTCTAGTGATGTATCTGTAAGCCGTTCCCTTGAAACTTACCACTGAAGACCAGAGAGAAGAGATAAGCACCTCTCTTGCACATCTCCTCATGAGGAAGTTGTAACTGCAATGTGGTCACCAGTCAGTCTCGTCTTCTCCAGGCTGAACAAACCTGGTCTCCCTAGCCACTCCTTATAAGTCATGCCCTTTAGTCCTTGTACCTTATGTGTTGCCTTTCTTTGGACATATTGTAGTGTTATTATATCCTTACATTGTGGGCCCCAAACTGCACACAGTAATGAAAGTGAGACCACACCAATGCTGCATAGAGTGAAATAATCACTTCCTTTGACCAATTAGCTATAATGTGCTTAATGTTCCCCGGGATATGGCTGGCCCTTTTGATCTCCAGGGCACATGGTTGATTCATATTGAGATAATCACCAGTCAAACCCTCAATCCTTTTCTGCAAGACTATAGCCGCCTGTCCCCCAGACTGTATGTACATACAGGATTACACCATCCCAGGTGCAGAATATGACATTTGTTATTGCCAAAATTCACACAGCTAGTGACTGTCTAGCATTCTAATCTGTCAAGACCTATCTCTAAGGTCCCTGTACCCTTGAGGGTATCAACAATTCCTCATAGTTTAGTATTGTCTGCAATTATTTACTGTTCACTCAGCTCCTGTGCTCAGGTAATTAATAAAACTACCAAACAGAACTGGCCCCAAAATAAAACCTAAAATTGAGGGGAACACCACTACTGACAGGCCACCAGCTAGATATTATCCTAAATACTACAGCTCTTTGAACTCTCTCTGTCAGTGAGCTGTTCACCCATCATATTATGTATATGTATATATTTCCAGCTATGTGCTGGAAATTTTGTACAGAAGGGTTCTGTGAGAGACAGTATCAAAAACCAAAATAAAATGAAATAAAATCAAATAACATGCAAAAAACCCAACAACCAAACAACCCACATCCACTGTGTTCCCTTTTTCCACTAGGCAGGTAACTTTACCATCAAAGAACATCAAATTAGTAAGGCATGACTGTCCCTTCATGAACTTATTGTTGCCTTTGACTGATGACTGCATTGTCTTTCAGGTGTTTTTCAGCAGCTCCCATAACAATCTTCTTCAGGCACTGGAGTGAGAGTGACAAGCCAAGAATTACAAGGGTCATCTTTCTAGTCATTCTTGAAAATTGCTACCTCCCACTCAGCAGGGATAGGACATCCTCAGATTCCCAAAATTGATAACTGAGAGAGGTCTTGCAAAGACATTGTCCAATTCTTTTGGTACCCTGGGACAAATCCAATTGGGTCCCATAGATTTATGTACAGTAGTTTGCAACAGCAAACAGCTGGGAGTTTATCCCTCTTCCAGTCGTGGTGCTCAGACCCACGGCTCCTGTGGTTCCAGGGCCCATTGTTGACGATAAAGGATAGAGGAAAAGGTGGCATGAAATATCTCAGTTTTATCTTCATTCACCCCTGTTTGTGAAAACCAACATCCTCAGTTAATGGAACAATCTTTTATTTAGCCCTCCTTTCACCATGAAAATGCCTAAAAAGCCTATTTTTTTACCCACTCCAACACTGACTTACTTCAATTCCAACTGAACTTTCATCACACAAATTTTCTCCCTAGTGACAAATAGCACCTCTGTAATCCTCTTGTGTAGCCTGACCATGCTTTTAAAGTCCATACAATTTCTTTTTCACCTAAATATACAGAATCAGTATTCAGAGTTCAGTGATCAGTTACTTATTTAGCCTACCCAGCCTTCTGCTCAGCATCCTTGATTTCCAAAACATGGGAATTCTCTTCTCCTGGGGTCTTTTAAAAGGTGGCCCTTAAAAAGTCCCCAGTATTTATGGATTCAGAAACCCTTGAAAGCATATTCCTTACTAACTAGTTCCTTGACCAGCCAAAAGCCTGCTCTTAGAAGCATCTCTGCTGACAGCTTTTTTCATAGCACCAACTGAAAACTTAACAGCTTCGTAATCACTGTGGCCAAGACAGCCACCAATCCTCACTTCGCCAATGAGACCACCTCCAATAAGAAACAACAAACCTAGGAGTGCACTTTCCCTATTCAGTTCCCTTAGCACCTTTATCAAAAGTCATCTTCTATATGCTTCTGGACCTGGACAGGAGGACTGGGCCCATGCAAACTTTCTGAAGGACAGCAAGGACAAGTTCAACATCCTTCGCCTGGCCCAGGGCAACCCCCCATCTAAGCATAGCCTTGGAGATGAAGGGTTTGAGACCAGAGAAGGAAAATAATTTGGGGATACCAGTGAATGAAAAATTAGACATGATTGGTAATACAGTGCTCTGGTGCTCACAACCCAGAAAGACAAACATGTCCTGGGCTGCATCCAAAGCAGCACAGGCAGCCTGGAGAAGGAGGGGATTCTGCCTCTATGCTCTGCTCTGGTGACATCCCACCTGGAATGCTGTGTCCAACTCTGGCATCCTTAGCACAGGAAAGACATGGACCTGCTGGAGTGAGTCCAGAGCACAGTCAGGACTATGATTATAGCAAGGAGGAAATGCTGACAATTGGAGTTGTTCAGTCTAGAGAAGAGAAGGTTCCTGAAAGACCTAATTGTGACCTTTAAATACTTAAAAGGGGCTCATAAGAAGAAGGGAGAGAGAATTTAACTAAAGTCTGTAGTGGGGGAACAAGGACACTGATTTAGAGCTGGGGTTTAAGTCCTTATAGACTAGTAAATCAGTGCCAACATCCTGGCTGGCTGATCTATAGTAAACTCCCACAACAACATCTGCTTTATTTGCTTTCCCTTTAATCCTTACTCAAAGGTTCTCAACCAGGTCACTCCCAGCTGCAAACACTGTGCAGTCCAACCCCTCCTTTACGTGCGGCACCAGCCCTCCGCCCCGCCTGCCCTGCCTGTCTCTCCTGGAGGGTCTGTAACTGTCCATCCCAGCACTGCAGCCACAGGGCTCTTCCCATCAAGTCTCACTTAAGCCAGCATTGTAAGTCTGGGACAGAGTCAAAACTTCCTGTCCCTCTTGTTTATTCCTCATCACTGTGGGTGATAGTGTACAAGCACTTGAAATGCTCTCCACTGGATTTGGTGCATCTCGGAGCAGACATAAAGCTCTCACCTGCACACACTGTCACTCATTGTGCTGTCCTAGAGCTGGTAACCCTGTCCAGACTCACACCTCTGCAGGGTCACCTTCCCAAGCAATGTCTGTGGCTTCTGAAGAGAGGGCAAGAGGGCAGCCAGCACCTTTGGCAATGGAGGGCTACTACGCTTGAGTGCAGCACTTCAAGCAACAGACAACAGCATGTGCCAGCTAACATCTTGGTCCTTGGAAAGAAAAGCCATCCTGAGGAGACAGGTCAGTCCCTTTGCCAGCTGCCACCATGCACAAAGCTGCAATGATGATGCCAAATAAATGTCTGAACTCATTTTCTTTGGGGCTTCTGCTTGTCCCTGTTGCACAAACATCATCTTGAGATGTCCAGGACAGAGAAGTCATGGGGAGGTCTCCTTCTTGTTTCCCTCTACACCCCTGGGAGCTGCAATCGCATAGAGGGAAGAGTCTCAGGGCTGAGCAGGGTGTGCAGAGCAGAAAGAGAGGCAAGCACCTAATGAGGAGCAGGGCTTTGTCCACCTTCCTGATATGCCATCTAAGATGAGTAAGGAGGAAAAGAAATTCTAGGATTTTAGTACATTATGTCCCTGAAGGTTTTTTGTCTTCTTCTCCAGCATGGACAATGTCCCTTACCAGGGCTCACCTAGATCATTTTTTGAGTACTTCACTTGGCAAGAAAAACAGTAGGAATAACATCTCTGAATCCACAATTAGAAGTATTCATTGAAAAAGAGAGTAAAGTACATAGATGACATATAAGATTTTGCACTTTTTGCCTACATACCACATTCATGTGTCTGTATCATCTTCCCAGCAAGTCATGCATGCTATTATCCTTTTCGCATTATCCTGTGCGTGTCTTATCCTTAACCGTGAGAACTGAGTCTTCTGTTCCTATCTTAACTGCATATGTTTGTCTTTTTTGTTTTTAATAAATTACAGTTTTCTTAAAAAAAACGCAAATATATTTCTGTAAAAGCAACTGGAAAACCCTTTAAAAGGGCCTATATAAAGTGGGAGCCTCCCACGGGCACATTTGTTTCTATAAAGTACTTTGCCCCCAGACAGTCAGATGATGTAATGACTATTCCATGTTCTTGGTGTGTTATGTAAGGAAACATAAGTCATTTCCTCCATTATTTATAAAATGATGGAATGACCTGCGAATACATATGCATACAATGAAGTAAATTCAGAATTCACTATTCAGCAACTTCTACCATATGGTACATTTTCATTTGCACCTTTCCTTAGCTGCTGCTGAGCACATCACCATTCCAAAGAGGGTTTTTGTTTAAAGTGCTGACTTGAAGCATTTCCAATTTTATACTGGACAGGAAAAATATAAATACACTCCATTCCCTCATCTTTCTATAGCCCCCTCAGACTTCCATTTGTAACTGTTCTTAATGTTTCTGAAAATGGGGCATAACTGTTAGCTGAAAAATAAAAGTCTGAACTGAAGTCAGATGATTTTTTATAACAGAAGAGCAGGAACTAGAGTAGTCAGAGCAGTCAGAAGCTTCGCTCAGATGGATATTACAAGCATTTTTTACACTCTAGTCTCAAGAAAAAGGTTTATGAAAAAGTGAATCAGTTTTGCATGTCAGTGAACACTGTTCAGTGATTTGAGTTAGATAATAATTGACTTGCTCCATTTCAGACTGTAAACACTCACCTTATAATTAAAGATCAGATAAAAAAACAGCTGGCAGCAAAATTATAGGTACTGGAAAACAGGAACTACAATGAGTCACTGCCACAGGGACTTTAGTTTCCATGTCAATGGAATTTGATATTTGCAGAGGGAGTAAATGGTGCTGAGGACCAAGCACTGGCTCATATGTACAGTTTTCAGAAGTGAATCTTTATACTGAGAGCTTCTAAATATGAATTAAGGCTGCCAAGGAAAGCAGACTATATAAGAATATACCATTGCCCATTGGAAATTTTTACCCTTGTGTCAGCCTAATTGGCAATTAGTGATTTCTTTTCCCTTCCAGTGTTACAGAGGATAAGTCAATGGCAAGACAATGACAGAGCATTTATCATTATTCTATTCAGACACCTAAATCTGTATTTCACCTCTATACTTATATATTTGCTGACCAGAAACCATGTTAATCCTAGCCACAAATACACAGAAACTGGTTAGCTTTCCACTCCTCTCTGCCTTTTTCAGGAAAAAAGTACAGCCAGATTGTACTGTGGTCTTGCACTGAGGGAGCCACAGTGGGAGCAGACACTCCAGTCTGGAGCTCATGGCAGATGAGCATGACTTCACTTCCAGACCCACAGCAGAAAATGGACAATTGCAGCCCAAGATATGTCAGTGCCTGGTGACTGAACAGAAAATCATTAATTGAAGATGATTTAGGAGTAAGAGTTTAGAAGGAAGTTTAGAAGGGTAGGCATCAAATATATTATAGTTGCCTTTCCTGAATGCTGGGAGAAAAATCTCGCTTGGTAAGAATGAGAACAGCTATAATGTCATATAATCAACAACAGACTGCTGAATTAGCATTTTTTTTACTTCTTTTCTCTCCTTCTAAAGGAGGAAGAGCTATGAAGCAAGTGTATGTAAGGGCAATCACTGTCAGCACTAAAGACCTTTTTACATTTAACGTAATGGGGAATTTACAATGCTTTCTGTCTAGGACACTGCTGTAATGCTAGTGGCAATATCACAGTTATAAACACTAAGCAGCTGATATATATTTAGCTATGCATTAATGCTTTTGCTAAGCTTGTAATCCCAGTTGTAAGTATGCTTGCTAGAAGCAACCAGTTAAATTTTTGTTAAGATAAATCACTAGTTATCTATTACATGCTTTCATTACTTTTGCACAGACATATTCTGTGGTTCTGGGATTACTCAGAAAATGGTAGCAAAGGTGATCAATGCAACAGAAGCCCCAGATGAGAAAACGCACTCCAAAACTAGAACTGCATTGGTCATACACCCATGAAATTCTAAGGTCCCTCTCTCACAAATTTATCACTAGCCTTGTACTCAAAAGTAGTATTAGTTTCGGTCTAACTCTGGAAATTAATCTTGTATCTCTTAAAGGTTAATTGTGTCATTTGCTTGAGATCGTTCATACATTGGCTGTCATGATCTGGATTAAAATATGATTTACAGTAAGAGGGTTTTTAAAATAAATAAAATTTGTTTTTCACACACTTGGCAACTGAGATACACAGCTCTGTTTCTGGGTATGTGAAAGGTCTTGTAGCAGTGCAGGTCAATACAGAAATACCATTGTGTTTTCAATAGTCCTTTTCTTTGATCTGGTTCCCACTGACTCACTTTATGTACACCCTTCACAGGCAAACAATGAGTTCACAGTGATAAAGGACTAAACAGCTCTCTGGAGGTCATTTAAAGCATCTCCCTAACCAAGAAGCAATGACACATTTCGTGTTCAAGCTCAGCTGGACTGTGCACTGCAGAAACATCACAGGCCATGTGAAGACTGAATGCCTGTCTATAAACTGACAGGACTTTGGGATATGGGGGGCAAGTGGAGAACTGGGACCATCACTCTATAGCCTTGATAATCTCTATAATCAATGCATAACACAACAATATGACAGTTAGATACAACAGGTAAATGAGAAAACAAGAGCTGATTTCAGTTGGATGGCCAAAAATATAAGACCAGTACAGAAAAACACAAGCAATTTCTAACCTGTAAGGAATTACTTGTTTTCAACCTTTTTGGGTGCTGACTGCAAAGTTAAATCTAGATGAATGTCAGAGGCACCTGTAAAAATAGGTCAGCAAGAAAGGAGCTAAGATACTCAAAAACTTGCATTATACAAACAAGACATATTTACACAATGCATAATTTAGCTCTATACTACCTAGAAATACATACAAACATGTACACATGCATCCACCCACACATCTGTATCATTTTGTGCTGGAACTTTATCTTCTGATGCTGCACAAAGGAGAAATTGGAACATCTTCCCAAACCAGAATGGGGTCCTGGCTGATCTGCAGACTGTCTGTGTTCCCATTTACCAGAAAATTCCTACAAATAGTCGGACTAGACATAGCATGTGCCAAAGCCTCTCCCTAACCTTTGATTTTGTAAGATGTGGACATGTTCTATGGAAGCCAAAAAAAGGCAAAATATTATTGACTGAATTGTAGCTCTGCAGCCAGCTGACTGAATTCAAACACAAATTCAGATCAACTTAGGTCACCACTTCTCCTTCACATTCCTTTGGTCCCCATTAGGGAATGCAAAGTCCTTATAATATCCTTTAAGTAATTCACTTTCATATATAAAGATCAAACATCTGCTTTGAGTTGCAATTACCCAGATTTAAAGTTTGAAGAGCAAATGAAAAGAGCGAGTGAATACTAAACAACTTCTAAATCAACTTTCACGAAACTAAATAAAGGTGTCTTCCCACTCATGCATAATCAGGGTCATTTGTCAACATATCTTATTGAAGAACATAAAGACACAAGTAACAGTGCAGCTAAATATCTTATTAAAAAGAAAAATTTTCTGTATGCTTCAGGTGAGGAATCCCCATACCATGACTTTTTGTACTACCATTCAACAGATTTCCAGATAATTTTGACATTGAAAATGACATACAGTGTAATAGCCTACTCACATAGGTGTTTCCTGTTGAAGGTATATTGTGCTTACATCTTGGACTAACAACCACTCTCAGTAAGTTTACTGGTGAATTTCAAGTGTTGTTTTACGTCTAAAGTTTAGAATGTATACCAGCACCTCAGAACAAAGCTATTTCTTCCACTATTCCATTTTACATGCCTTCCTAAAATGGTATGTATTACAGCACTTTATATAAACTCTATAAAATAGCAGCAAGAAAAGTTTCGTTTCTTTTTGTTTGATTTCATAAATCTTTGTTAATCAATTTCTTCACAAAGTTACTTCTGATCTGGTGTCCTCAGGAAAAAGTCAGCTTGTGTGTTTCCAATGTCACCCTTCAATCTCCCATTATGAGTCAGATGGGTAGTGAACGAAGTATAACACTGAGGTACTTGCAGACAATAAAGATGTTGCTTGATAGACTTTTCAAAAAAAACAACAATGGTGTTTATAAATAAAATCACTGTGAGCCCTAACTTAGAAGTTCAATGTAGTGCTCCATTACACAAAGCACCTAATACCATTTGCTGAAACCAAAAGCAATAAATAAGGTCTCCTAAAATTCTCTTTGAAAAGAGGTTTCACATTTATTAAGGATGCATATATAGAGTATGATAACTGCAAGCTCATATGACATGATAAGATCTTTCAAAGTACATAACCAGAAAGACATTTTGCATGGAAATAAAATATCTATAGTTAAAGGTTGTTTTTGGTAAGAAAAATACTCCTCTGTAAGAAAACTTACTTATGCCTGCAATCTTTGCCCACTCCCCCTCCCACAAGTAAAAAGACCACCTGAAATAATTTGTCCAACATTAAAAAAACACAGTAAGTCACATAACAAGTTTCAGTCAAATGCATTTTCAAATGGCTGGGTTATAAACCCCTTGAAATCAAGCTTTATAATGAAATGCTGATAGACCCTTAACTTTAATGGCTCCTCCAAGTGTTTCTAGAGCAGGCATTACTTACAATGTCATAAAATGATGTTTAAAATGCTACAGAATTTTCTCAAGGCAAATAAGCAGGTGTTCAAGAGGGCAGCACTATTTAAACCTCATTGATTTATGGACATGCTGCATGAAAGACCAATAAGCTTTATGGAAGCTCACAGCAGAAACTCCAGATTTTCATAGACACAGTACCACCATTGTCTGAAGATCACCAATACATATTAATTTCTGCCTTGTAATATTTGAGCTCCTGCATTTTGTATGTGTTACCAGTAGTGAAATATATACCTTAACTCACAGAGTAGGGCTCTCTTTACTGGTGTACTTTTCATAGAATATTGCTTGCAATAAAATCCAGTGCTCAGCTACTTCATCATACATAGTGATGTGAGTCACTTGATACATAGGTCTTTTACTGTTATTTCAGCAACACTGCTTCTTGCCTCTTCCAAAATTTACAGTCATTGAGTCACTTCCCTCAAAATTTTCAAGCAGATTTAAAAGAAGAAGACATATCAAAATATACCTGCCATATTAACCAGTGGTCAAAATCATCCTTCTAAAAGTCATTTATCTATCAGAAAAGCAACCAATAGGTCATCAAACCAATTTCTGTAATTGATTAGCATTTTGTCTTTGTTAACACATACACACAAAACAGTAAGTTCATGGCTATGGGACCCAGCCTTAATGATTTAGTAAGATAGTAATCTTGTCCAGCAAAAACAAAAAAAAAACAAAAACAAAACTAAACAACAACAACAAAAAAACAAACCAAACTAACAACAACCAAAAAACCACAAAAAACTTCTAAACAAACAAAAAAACACTACTAGCTATCAATAGCAAACTCCATTAAAGAAAACTGGTATGGAAAAAAAGGTCATTATTCCTTAGACTGTAGCTAGCACTAAAATACCTGATATCTGAGGAAAATTATTTCCATTTTCTCTTCAGGAACAAAAGCAACCCTATATTTTTAGTTCTACAAGATAGAATACCATCAGCTCCACACTAATGCATAAATAAATATCAACTGAAAAGTTCAAAGAGAATAAAAAGGTAAATTATGATACCAGTTCAATTACCTGCAAAGCAAATATGACCACCTTTTAAAATGCTTTCTAAAAATCATCTTACCTGTATATTGCTATAATTCTAAGAAACTTATAAAAGGTCATATGAGAATTGCAAATTATATGCACCAACAAAGATCATATTCCTAGTATACAGGACTGACTGACAGGGAAAGATCACAACACATATTTTACTCCCATTTGTTCCATTACTGATTGATTCTACTAGAAAACCTGTAGTTTACATAGCAGTAGCAGAAATAAAATGTAGATGGTAGTTACAGGTGCAGGAACTAAATTCCATTTAATCAAATTATGATTTGCAGATAAAGTATGCAAGTTAAAATTCAGATTTCTGTCACACATCTAACTTTCTTCACTGAGAAATAGCTGTGCAAGCACACAAGTATGAACCACAGGAAGAAGAAGAACTTACCCAGCTAAATATTTACCTAGAACTTACCCAGCTAAATGCTTTAATGAACTGCTATACAAGAACAGATACCTTATTACTATCAGAAAACTCTAAATATTTCTTGATTATGGCCACCATCGAGTTATGCTTTGGCATAAGCAAAGTTCAGAACTAGCAGAGGTACAATGAGTCTAAGGTTCCCTGAGTACTATGTTTATTCATAAGCACATACAGTAAAGCCAAAAAACAGTCTTCAGAATAATTCTAATTTTACAGTATTGAATTTTTTTTATACACTTGATCTTGCCTGCCACAGTGACTTGGTGACCATAAGGAAAACATTCACAATTTGGGAATTAAATTCCCCTGCCCTGAACTATCTAGTGCACCTGAAGATTATATACAGAAATACTTATGCTTTCTGTGCAAGGCCGAGATCCAAGATTGCAATACATGTGAGGCAATAGTAAACTGCCAAGAGTTAAGAAGTGAAATAGTGATTCAGTGTTGCTTTTCTTCATGACCCTTTGTTTGGGTTATTCGTGTGAATACAGTCAAATTAAAGGAATGAAAAGGCCATACTTGGGATCTAAAGAAAGCTCTATTAATGAGTACCAATTTTGATGCACTTTACTGTAAAGAATAATTTCAGATTAAATTATTGTAACACTGTAAAAAAAGTCTATGTTTTTCATTTTGCCTAGGCCCATGTAGTCGGAAAGGTTACATGCCTACTCAGATCTTTCATCACAAGTAACACAATTTTCGACGGTAACATAATGGCAAGGAAGAAACCTTTGAGTGGTTTTATGTTTCACTGTGGAGTTTTTCTAATTTATTTTCTTTCCAACTTCTCATTACTTTTTCCCCTGTTAGAGCTTTGCTTTCATTAGCTTCACTCCTGAAAAAAATACATTGCCTTTGGGTAATAGTGAAGGATAAGAAGGGCAGGAGCAAGGACAGAAGTCCTCTTCCACTGACCTACAGAAGGGGTCACAATAATGTTAAAATTACAGATCCTTTAAAAGGTGATCAAACAAACCATCCAGAGCACAGAGGTTTGATACCGTCATGATAGATTGTACTGCTACTCTGCTCTTCTCTTCCTATTCTTCATGTCAGCGGGAAACAGAATTCACAAGATTGTAGCCCTCTGAACACATCAGTAAGTTATACTCTTGTCCTTTTCAGTCTCCTGCTGGTTCAAATAACAGGAACCAATAGAAAGAATTGTTCAAAGATCTTATGAATGACTGGAACAAACACAGAATCCTTGGGGTGATTGTTAGGTACTCCACACCAACAAGCTTAACATGGCTGCAGTCTCCTTCAGGTTTTTCACATTCTCAACAGAATTTAAGAAAAACTCTTTTCCCTCTGAGAGAACAAGTGAACGCTGAGGGAGGAGGAGTCTAGCATGTGGTTACGTAAACTTAGGTAGTATGAACTTATCCTTATCTTTGTTGTCTGCTCCTATTTCCCCCTCCTTCCAACGTGGCACTTTGGGGTTTAGACAAATGACAAACAGAAACTGGTCTCCAAACTCAG
The DNA here is from genome assembly GCA_013398955.1 of Callaeas wilsoni. Taxonomy (NCBI): domain Eukaryota; kingdom Metazoa; phylum Chordata; class Aves; order Passeriformes; family Callaeidae; genus Callaeas; species Callaeas wilsoni. The sequence goes on from VWPU01009562.1 coordinate 466,397, forward strand.
TGAAAAACATTTTCATCTTCTTTTCTTCTGTGAGGTTTTAGTACAAATAAGCATTTCCATCAGCAAAGTGGAGATGCTCTTGGTAACCCTATGTACCTTTTCTAATCCCTAACTCTTCCTTCAGTCATCTTTGACATATACTAAATATGCATAAGGAATCTGAACAGTTACTTGTATTTCTTCTGCACACAAGCAAAGTCCTTAGTTCCCTTTTCATCCCACTTCCTTCACTTTTTCAGTAACTCAGGTGCAGTATTTTTTCTATTTCCATTTAGCAAATCCTATGAGGGTAGAATTGCTGCATTATACCTCAAAGAAACTGCCTAAGAATTAATTGGAAATATTTTCATCCCAGCTTTATTCAGCAAATGTTGGACTGTTCTGCTAATTCTCACAGGAGATCAGCAGAAACCTCTTTAGCACAAGTGTTTCCAGGACTGGGATTTGTTAGGAAAAGTAACTATTTCACAGCTTATAACCCTTTTAAAGCCAAAACTGTCTCTAACATTTTTCAAGATTGTGTTGAAAATACCTGTGCATTTCTTGCAGGGGCCTTTGCCACAAATCTGACGATCTGGAAATCAATGCAAATAATATTATATGTTTCTAATTCTAAAGAGGACTTTAGCTTGCGCATTTTCATTTGTTGCTTTCACACTCATTTGACAGTCAGTTAGCATAATCTTTAATCACACCTTTCATAAACAAGTGATGTATAGGGGTAGAGCTGGGCTTCGGTGATGGGGAGCTATTCTGTTAAAAGCATAAGTCTATTAGTCTTATTTTCATTCATTTTAACACACCATTTCCAGTGACTTATTCAGTTATTGCCAGTTCTAACAGTTACTGCAGCACTGCTTAATAATGTGTGGTTTCTGACACTTATTTATAGTATACTAAAACCAAAGTCAGACTGGGTGGTAAGAGTTTAAGACCACCTGGGATGTCTTTAAATCTTCAGCACATGTTTAGCTGCAGCAAGACTAGAAATAAACTCAAATATGCAGTCATCACACTATTGGCTGATTCACCCTTTAAAATTATATATTCATTTCAAGGAACTATTTTTCCCAAGTGACCTTTTAAAAAAGTAAAAATGGTTTACTATATCTTCATCAGTTAAGTGATGGAGAAATATTTCGGAAAACAAAAGTGACTGTTAAAATTTTATTTTAAAGCAAGGCATGTGTGGACAGCAAATTGATGGATCTTCCAGATTTAATTTTCTTTCTTTCACTCTCTTTGCCTGCATGGAACAAGAACTGTACATTTCATGTCAGATGACATCAGTCGTTTAGTTTTACAAGCGTCTAGTTGTAAGCTTAAAACATGCATCATGCAGTAACTGTTTTAGGGAAAAGACTATACTTTCTTCCAAAATATTCATTTAATAAGTATTTCCTAAGTATCTGAGTGGTATTTAAAATTGTTAATAAGGTGATAGAGTAAGCAACACCATTTTCAGTAACCATGTTACAAACCAATCTCCCTCTTCTTCCATCTGTATTGTCATTTTAAGTGAAAGACACTGTTTGTCCCCTGTCCATCAAAGCACTTCAACAATTGCAGTCTCCTTGACTTCAGTAGTGCTATTCTTCAAGGACCCAAACTGAAACATGTACTCAAGTGTTTCTGGTGGATCAGAGTGCTGCTAAGCAAGGGCAGCAAAGCAGAAACTAGCCAGAGCCTCTAGTGCTGGAAATGTTGCATAGTAATAATATCATTTTTTCAGGTACAATGGTTTTTGAACTTTTTAACAATATATTTGAGGGCAAAGGGAATTGTGAAATACATCATGCTGCTATTTTAAAAAGTATAATTAAAATAAGAGGAAATTTGTAGTAACCAATGTTAAAAAGCAGAGAAACCAAAATCAATTTGATACATAAAGTTATCAGAGCAAGACACATCCTTGGTGTGAATTGGAATAGATTCAGAATACTGAAAATTTCCTAATCAGTAAGGAGCCTCCAATTTCTACCAGTCTCATACTAGCGTTAAATGCTTTTAATTTAATTTATACTGACTCTCAATTACAAGGGCTTTTCTACACTGCCAGTAAACAAAGTTACTATGGAAAGTTAGTGAAATTTTCACTAGCCAAACATATCTGTAAATAAGTAGTTGATGGTTGTTGTAAACAAGCTTTCTTACCTATAGCTTTTAAACTATGGACTAAATAGTTTAAGTATTTGGAAATTCTTTGTCTGTGAAAGATTGTCAAACAAGCACTCATCCCACAGTCACATTCTAGTCGAGATTTTCAAGTTAGAAGAATTTCTTCTTGTGCACAGTAAGGTAAAAGAGTGCTTCCTTGTCTTTATTAGAGGACAGTAAAAGGACAAGCATATTCCTTAAGAACAGCAGTACAGTAAAGCTCTGGGATTCAGTTTTGGTTATTTTCTTAATTTAGTTTTATTTAAGAAGTGTAATTACAGAAGATAATAACGAAGGCAAAACCAGAATAACCTCAGACATAATGTACTGTTCAAATTCATACTTTTCATGCAGTGTAGTTATAGCCGCTATTATTATAAAGGAAACACAGATGACATAAATGCATTCTTTGAGAATTGCTCTAACAAAAAAAGTAAAAACAGCCAAAAAACTCCACAGACACTTTCCCCACAATAACCTTATTTTTAATCAAACACATTTTACTCTTCAAGCAGGAAACCAATTTGATATTACAAATGTTTTTGCCAAGTGATGGAATGTGCAGTCATGCACCAGCAATTGAATCCTGAAATTCAGTTTGTCCATGTTAGACAAGAAATAGCTTTCGGGTTCAAGCATGCACTACATTACAAGGGGAGGCACTTAAATACATAAAGGGGAGGCCATGCATTTTATTCCAGAAGACTGAAATACATCTTGCAATGTGGGGCTTTGATGTTGCTCATATGCTAACAATATACCATTTCCTCCAAGGGCTTGATACATCAGAATAAAAAGACATAATTTGCTGACATTGTGCTGAACACTTCCTGTCCGGAATACTAATCAATTGTCATTCAACTTCCAAGGCAAATACACCCAAAATAGCCCTCAACATAACCTTTATGTTATGCTTTTAACACTTAAAAATTCCAGTTAAAATAATTTTCCATTTTACAGAATAAAATTATGAAACAAAGACAATAACTGTATTTTCACTCTGCTTCTAAAATGCAGTTCTAGTGCCCCAGGGACTTCTTTCATCTAGTGTAAATGCTGGCATATGATGTGATTGTTAACATAGCTGGCCACCAGATGAAGTAAATTATCTAAACTGCCAAGATTCCTACTTTCATTCCAATTTAAACATCAATTTAACACAGAAACTGAAGGGTATTATGAAAGCTTTACTATGAACCATTTCAGATATGAAAAAGAATAGATGGAGTCCTCAAACCACCAAAACAAACAAATATCTAATTCATTGAACCTGAAGATGAGTTCAAAAATGATCAGTGCACAAAGGTAATTCTATCTAACACCCCACGCGAGTAAATTAATACAGTATACCCCATGCACCTTGCAAAAAAAGGAGTCATCTGCATGAATCCACCAGGGCATTATCCAGAAGCAACTGTTAGATCAAGTGGTTAAAAGGGGAGCCTATAGCCAACAAGTATCTGGTTACTTTTTCTAAGAGAAAACACTTTGAACATATTTGGGCTGTGAAATTGCCCTATTCAGGAAGATTTTTCTCCAGTTTAAACAATTTTATTACAGATTTCTTTCTGAGAGTCATTTAATCTCCTTTTTTCTCAGCTCCTTCCTCCTCCGTGTAACACTAATTCTCTTACTCCATTCAATGGCATACCCACAAGGCTGTGAGCTCTTTAATACAGCAGCTTCCTTTGCACAGCACAGTGCACTTATGCTGTGTACTGAGACATCACCATGGAAATGTCTAGACAATCCAGGAGACTCCTGGAAGGCATGGAGGATAACTTCATAGGTCACGGAGTACACAGCCCTAGCAGAAGGGATGCATTTCTAGATCTGTTGGTCAGCAGTGTAAGTGAGCTAATTGGGGACGTCAAGATTGGAGGCAGCCTGGTCTGCAGTGATCACAGGTGGAATTTGCTGTCCTCAAGTTTATAGGTCAAGTAAAGATATGTCCCTGAACTTTAGGAAAGCAAACTTCCATCTCTACAAGGAGACAGTCAGTGGGATACTCTGGGAGACTTGGGTATATGATCACATCCAGAGGGTAGTGGTCAATGGCTCAGATTCTCAGTGGATGTCAGTGACAAGTGGTGCCCTTAGGGGTCTGTACTGGGACAAATGCTATTTAATATCTTCATTAATGACATAGATGAGGGGATCAAATGCACTCTCAGCAAATTTGCAGATGACAACAAGCTGAGTGGTTTCTTCAGCACTTCTGAAGGAAAATATGTCATCCAGAGGGACCTGGAAAAGAAGTGAGTCCATGGGAACTTCATGTCGTTTAACAAAGCCAAGTGCAAGGTACTGTCCTGTTGAGAAGGACTTAGGGGTGCTGGTGGATGAGAGGCTGGACATGAGCTGGCCATGTGCACTCACAGCCCAGAAGGCCAAACGTGTGCTGGGCTGCATCCAAAGCAGCGTTGCCAGCAGGGGAGGGAGGGGATTCTGCCCATCTGCTCTGCTCTGGTGAAACCCCACCTGAAGTGCTGTGTACCGTTCTGGAGTCCCCAGCAGAGGCAGGACATTTTCTTGTTTGAGTGACTCCAGAGGAGGGCCAGGAAGATGATTAGAGGGATGGAGCACTTCTGCTCCATGAGGAAAGGCTGAGTGAATAGAGATCATTCAGCCTAGAGAAGGCTTCAGGGTGACCAAATTGTGGCCTTCCAGCATCTGAAGGGAACTTACAGGAAAGATGGGAAGAGATCTTTTGCAAGGGCATACAATGACAAGAAAAGATAGAATAATTTTAAACCATTTTATGATATTAAACCTACTCCTAGTATAGGTTTAGATTAGATATCACTAATAAAGTCTTGACCATGAGGTTGATGGGAAACATGTTCCCAGAGAAATTGTGGCTGTCTCATCCCTGGTGTGTTCAAGGCCAGGTTGGATGGGGCTTTGAGCAACCTGGTCTAGAGGAAGGTGTCTCTTTCCATGGCAGGGAGTTTGTTACAAGATGATCTTTATGTTCCTTTCAACCCCAACCATTCTATGATTCTATTCTCTTAGACAGAAAAAAAACATAGGCAGTATTAATCCATGTGCCAAGAAAATGTTCAAGTCTCAAAGTATGTGAGAGAACTCTCTGAAATATTCTGGGGCAAATGAGGTTTTTATAGAGAGAAGGGCCCAGCTCTTCAAGGACTTATGTGACTAGCTAGTGCTTTAAAAAAAGAAGTGACAAGTGTTAAAATGTAATTCCTTGTAGACAGTCTGCATCGTAGGAGAAAAATAAATTCAATCAGCAAATGTACCCCATAATTCTAGTAGCTCTTCCTCAAGTACTATGAAGTCTTATGAGCCACATAAAAATGAGAAAAATATGTTTCTAATGAGGTTAATTACAGCGCACCCAGTGGGCATGCCTGCAGTTTTTTGTAACACCCAAGTTTATTACCTACTAGCATATATCGTCTTCGTCCTCTAGTGAGAAGAAATGGTCTTTCTCGCATTATTCGTGAACAGAAGAGTTTATCAGTAAACAAGACTAAGAAATTATCAAAGGGAAGGACATCCTTTGAAGAAAATCCAGTCATTACCATTACAGTGTTCTAGCATTAGCGAGAATGCAATGGATATAATTTACCCATTTTGGTCAATATATTGCAAAAAGGGTAACAACAAGGTTGCAAACAGCTCCCAAACTTATTAAAGAACACAAGGCTTTTTTCTACAATAAAGGAGAATGGCACAGGTGACAAATTTAATGAGAACATGAAATGAGGCCAACCTATAAAATTGACTAGATCACTAATTAAGCCAAAGTAGTCCTTTTGGAGTTAAACGGCAGAGGGGGAAAAAAAGCATTTTGACACCATTTACATGAATAGTGGCTGTATGTAGAACAGAGTGCCAAATCAAAGAGGTGGTGACAATCACATTGAAAGGATTTGACAATTTTGACAAGATAAAATTAGTCAACATATCAGTAAATTATGTGTGTTTCACGATTCCATAGTGCTCTCGGCCAAGTAGGTACCAAAATGTCAACTCTACAACATAAGAAAAAAAGAAGCCATATGAAAAGGACAAACACACTACTCATTATTGAGACAATATGACTGTATCACCTGTAGGGACCACTTTGCAAACACTTCAGTGCAGGTCCAAACATGTACATCAAAAACATTGCATTTACACGCTTTAGGTGTCAGCTCATTTCCATGCAAAATCCCACATTTTTCAAAGTGCCTAAGATGAGACAAAGGAACTCAAAAAGCTAGCAGCATTTACATCTAAGAACCAAAATTTTAGAACTAGATCTTAAAGCCATCCTCACAGCTTAATAGTTAAATACAAACAAAAGTATAGTCAGTGGAGCTTAGATTAGCATTTATAAAGGCAAGATAGTCTTCAAGTGAAGTTCCATTCTTGGCATTCATACACAAGTGTTATGCATCCTATAAATAAAGTCAACATTTTCACCGTCCAGCTTAACTGACCTCTCCCGCTTAAGGGGTACTGATGTAGCTGGAGGAAGTGCTTGCCAAGACACTTTGAGAGGGAAGGATCCAGTCTACTGGAGGTTAGCAAACATGGCCTCCATCTACAAGAGTCAGAACGGAAGATCTGGCCTGTCAGCCTGACCTGAGTGCTGGGGAAGATCCTGGAGCAGGCACCTTGAGTGCCATCATGCAGCACATACAGGACAACCAGAGGATCAGGATAAGCCGCACTGGTTTATGAAAGGTGAGGCATGATTGACCAAATTCATCTCCCTCTATGACAAGGTGACTCATTTAGTGGATGACAGAAAAGCTGTGGATGTGTATACTTGGGCTCTGGTGATTCCTTTTACTTCATTTCCCACAACACTCCCCTGCAGAAACTGGCTGTTCATGGCTTGGACAGGTGCACTGTCCACTGGGTGAAACCTGGCTGTGTGGCTGTGACCAGAGAGTGGAGGTGAGTGGTGCCACATCCTGTTGTCAGCTAGTCAATAGTTGTGTTGCTCAGTATTGAGGCCAGTCTTGTTTAACATCTTTATCCATGATCTGGATGAGAGGATGGAATGCCCCCTCTGTCACTTTGCAGGTGACAGTAGGTTGGGTGGGAATGTTGATCTGCTGGAAGGCAAGAAGGCTCTTCAGAGAGATCTGGACAGGCTGGGCCGATGTCTGAGGGCAAGTGGATGAGGTTCAATAAGGCAAAATACCAGATTCTGCATTTGGGTCACAACAACACCAGGCAGTGCTCAGAGTGGCTGGAAAATCTGCCTGGTGGAAAATGATCTGGGGCTGCTGGTCAACAGTGGCTGAACATGAGCCAGCTGTGCCCAGGTGGCTAGGAAGGGCAATGGCATCCTGGCCTGCAGCAGCAATAGTGTGGCCAGTAGGATGAGGGCAGTGACAGTCCCCCTGAACTCAGCACTGGTGAGACCACATCTCTTGTCCTGTGTTCAGTTCTGGGCCCCTCATGACAAGAAAGACATTCAGGTATTCAAGTGAATCCAGAGGGCAACAGAGCAACAGAGCTGGTGAAGATTCTGCTCTCTACAACTGCCTGAAAGGAGGCTGTAGCAAGGTGGGGGTCAGCCACATTTCCCAAATAACCGGTGACAGAACAAGAGAAAACAGCCTTGGGCTTCTCCACGGTAGGTTTAGATTACATCTTAGGAAAGATTTCTTCACTGAAAGGGTTCTCAAGCCCTTTAATAAGCTGTCCAGGGAGTCATCATCCGTAGAGGCAATTTAGAAGACATGTAAATATGGCACTTAGGGACATAGTTTAGTGTTGGAGTTGGCAGTGCTGGGTTAACCATTGGGCTCAATGATCTTGGAGGTCTTCCCCAAGCTAAATGAGTCTATGATTCTATAAAAGAGTTGAAAGAACAGATCGGTGCCATGCACTCACTTCTTAGTGAAATTATCAGCTGAGGAGAACAAACATCCTGTAAACACCAGCAGGCTGTCAAATAACTACATGTTGCCATAACTGTTTATCTCTGACAAGTGTAAAGGGCAAGCCATCATTTTCAACTTGCAGAGTTACAGCCTGGTACTTACATGGCATGGCTTTTTAAAGAATAGTTACAAAAGTTTGTAAATATATATTTTAAGCAAAATTATGGTGCATAAGAAGGTTTTGTTCTTATACAATAACAACAAAAACCAAGAAAGATACTTCATTAATAACCTGAGAAAATAAAGGCAGCGGGAAGTATAGAGAATGAATACAGAGAAAAACTTTGTCCCTCTCAGAAAAAGAGATGGGATGAAGTTGGGACAAGGCACAGAATTAAATGCATCATACTGTGGATTCCATCTGAATGGATCTTTGTTATTCCCCCACCCCTCCTTTCTGAAATCTTATAAACACTTTGGAGTTTTTTTAGTTCTTAATTGATACATCCACAGGACACTTAGCTCCAGGAATAAAGCATACAGTGTACTGTGTTATCATATACTGCTTTATTTATTTTTACCAGTTATTCTAAAGGATATAAACAAACCAGATACGATAATTTGATACTGATACCATCCTACATGCAAATATTGCAAAGTTCTGACCAATCAATACGCTTATTCTTCCTATCACAATTTAAACGAATTAGTATTTTACCCTTACCTTATAAACAGATAAATTTCCAGAGAAATGGAATAAAACAGTACTCTTTTAAACACAGTCCACATTCTTGTGCACTTTCATCCTGCTTTTTCTGAATCACAAGCTTTCACATATGTGTATTCATTTATAAGTATTTGTGGTTTATCATTACTGTTTTAGTTCTTTCTTAAGGGAAATTGCTCATTGAAAGAGAAGTCACACAAAACAAGCACATGTCCTGGACATGCAACTACAACACAATCAGTGCTTGTAAAGTGTGGAAAGGTAGGTACAAAAAAATATGCAATATACACAGGATGCTTCCTCTCTAGCACTCTTTTTCAACTTCCTCATCTTGGACATTCTGATCAAATCTCAGGCTATTTACAACAGTTCCAAAATGCTGACTTTGTTAATGCACAGACCTCAGCAGGACAAGGACTGTTGAGGATGATTGATTGAAATTCATAACATGTTGCAAAATGATTTCTTTGAGATAGTCAGTAGGGAACTCTTGTTTGTTGAACTTATTATTCATTCATGTATTCATGAAACAAAATACAATAAAAGCATAATCCCTCCATAGCGCCTGAATGATCACATTGAAATGAACCCAGAGCTTTGCAGTGCTAAGCAAGGTCTTTACTTTGCAACAGAACTGTTTTATATTGCAATATCATTAGCTGAGCCTAGAGTTTACATTATACTTATAAATCAGCAAGGGAAATTTAACCTCCATTGTAATCTAAGGTTATGCTGGAAATCAGATATTAAAAATACACATGCATAATAACAACTGCTTATGGGACTTTTTTATTTCCTCCTTCCTAAATGATTTAGCAATTACTGTGTTGAAATGTAACTAAGACTGTGAATCTGCTTGCATTTTGACAACTAAAATATGGGTCAAAACAAACATAGGAATAATAAATACACTTCGGTGATTTGAAAGTTCTTAAAGTAAATCAGTAACAGGAAAATTGAGTTGTCAAACCTGTTATTTGAAAAAAATTACTGACAGGGTTTGAATCAGACTCTCCTGTGTTTGAAATACTGATAAAATAAAGGACAAAAATTTAAAAAGAAAATCACTGTAAAAAGATCCAGCACTGAAAGTGCTTACATTCACAAATATGAATGAGATATTTATGAATTTACTATACAGAATGATACAAATTTATGCTTGATTTTCCATTCCTTACTAAACTTTCCTGTTACTTCTCTTTCTCAACTAAATATTTGCATGTTTATATTCAGCTTGAGCTAGTTTTGCATTCTATATTCACATCCTATCTTATCTTGAGAAGAAATATATTTACACACTGTAGACATCAGGTTTTGCATTACTAATTTCCATAATTTTTCATTCATTTTCAACCATAGTAGACACAGAGCCCCTTGGTAAGGCACTGTTAACTGACCTTGCTGTTGTCAAACTGTTGTGCTAAACTAAGAGGACTTCTGGAAATCATCGTGACAAATTGTTTCCTCTTGCTTCAAAAGGAATCCTCCCTCCTCTCTGCAAAATGCTTATAACTTCTGATAGAAGGATAAGGAGTCCTTGACTTTGAAAGGTCTAGGTCAGCTTTTCATTGAATTCTTCCTATTAGTTTTGATCAACTAGACCAAAAAAGTAAAAAAGCCTTGAGTTAACAAAGTATATCTGGCTGCATAAATTTAATTTGATTTTGGAAGAGATAGAGAAAATAATTAGGCCCAAACATAGTCTTCCAAAGTTAAAGTTAACCAGATGGGTAGATATTCATCTCAGCTCTCAACATGAAAGTTAAAAGATCCCTGTTTATGGGACACCTAGCTGATTGTCTTTCAAAAAAACTTCATTCTCTTGCATTATTCTGTGTTCTTACCCCTTGAATTGGGAAAAGGACTTTAGCCAGTAAAGGCTATGTGAGTTCTGTTCAGTTAGCAAAGAATGGGGATGGATACCAAACCCCATGAGAAGTTTTTAGGTGCAGAAGGCTACCTCTTCCCTTTCCTGTGATCTAACCATAAAGATTTGCATGACGCCATCCCAGCAAAGGGACAAGCATAGTTTGATCTCTGATTTGATGCACTTGCACAGCGTAAGCCTGTAATCAAGAAAGATTTCAGCCTTTTTGAATAAACAGCACCCTAACACTTGAACAGAGACAATAACTTAAATTTTACTTAAATATAATATGTCAATGAGATTTAACACCATGCACAATCTCACTTTGTGTTGTAAAGACTGTTGAGGGTTTTTACTTGCAAAGATTTAAATATTTCCTTTTATTTACAGTCAATGTCATGACCTGCTGTTACTCCTGGCAAGCACTTCATTGTGATGATGCACAGAAAGGTTAATATTGATGCCTCAAAGACAATAGTGTTTTCCAGATAATGGTGAAAGAATAGGGTTTTAAAGCAACTTTTCTTCAATTAAGAAACAGTGACAATTGTTATCAGCTTGTCATCACTTCACCAACTACTTCTGAAATAACTTCAATTTTTTTTGCATTCTTTTCTTCTACATGTTATTAATGGCATAAGCTATAACTCGATAGAAAATCTGAAAGTATTACAAGCAACTCTACACCAGCTAACAAGACATTATGCTAACAAGTCACTTAACAATAAAGCTTCCGAGGCATTGGGGACATCTAAAAATATCATTTCCTATGCAATACCATTACTTCAAATGGTGACTCTGACTTGAGTCAAACTGGAAATTTTCAGAAAAGTAAGTCTGGTTAAGAAGCTCATAAATTGCAGAGATTAAATTAAAAGGATATTATTTCAGTCAAAACTTGGAAGATTCTCGCATTAGAATTAAATTATGAGGAAACAAAAATTAAATCAATTTTCTGAAACATATGTATAACCTCTTAGGAGTTTCTCTTAACAGAAAATAAGGCCTTTGCACGATGGGATGGGAAAATCTTTCTTCAGCTCAATAGTTTATGTTCTCAACATCTATTCTCATAACAAGATCTTTTCTCATTATCAAGGGCATGCAATCTTTCATGCCAGTGAATACCATGCAAAAGTATACTCATATACCTGACTAGTGTACCTACAAGGCAGAGAATACTGGTAGACATAGAAGGTAGCTCAATTTTTACAATTTGCAGTAATTGCATTCACCCTGAGAAGAAGGATTAACTGTTTCAACAATACTGATGAAACACTATTGATACACCTATAAAGTTTTCAGGACTTTGATTAGCTCACTTATTTTTGCTTAACACCACACTGAATTGTACATCATAACATCACAATCACAAATGTGGAATATACACACACTTTCACTAGAGCCCTTCTACCAGTCCTTCTTCTCCAACCAATGCTCTTACCAGCAGGACCTTTCCTTTTGAAGGAATCAAATCCTTTCATTTTCAGGCTGCTCAATCAGGCTTTTTGGAGTATCACTCTCTTAAAAGCTGGATCCCTCCCTCCTACCTTAAAAGATGTCCAATATCTGTACAAGGTGGTCAAATCCAAGCCTGTCATGTTTTCAACCAAATCGGACCCAATAAAATTAATCTCGTTAACTTCACACTGAAGCTGTTTCATCCAATCTTTGCCTATGTAAAGCTCCAGCTTTACTCTTGTACCTCACATCCTGTTGTCATTCTGCTTGCATTAATCTACGCAAAGGTAACTTGACCTAATTAACCTGTGATTGCTAATCATATACATATTAAATGATTGCTCAAATTTTTATCTTGTTCCATCTTCAATGGTTACCACATACAACTTCCTATATCAAATGCTGACACCAGCAAATACAAGATCTCCTATGATGGTTAAGAAGAAGTGATAAGTCAACATTTCAGGCAGTAACTGTCTCCTTTTGGAACCTTCCCAAGTGCCACTTTGAAAGACTCCTGTTAGATTATAATTATCTCCTTTTTGTATATTCGTCCATCTTTAACTGATCTCTCACCTTCCTACTCAGGTAAAACTGGACTGAACCTCAGAAAGTGAGAAGATCTCTAAGAAGGACTATACACCCTGTGATGACAGCTCAGGAAAGCACTTGAAGTGCATCTTTTGCTGTGGTGGAGGGTCGATTAATTCCTTTTCATAATAGGAAAAAATATTTGCCCTGTTTAGTTCTCAGCCATTCCTTATTATGAACACAAACATCAGCTCGATATTCAATCTAGCCATTAGTAAATTTCTTAACTATTTACAAAACTATTCCAAGAAACAGCTTAATCTGACCCTAGAGCAGAGATATTAAGATTTAAGTGTTTCAGAGCACCAGTCTTTCCTGCTCATGCACAAGTGTTTTGCACGCTGATTTCAACAGGGTGTGAAAATGCCAGAGATTAGACAAATGTAAGCCTCTGTTTACGTGTGAAGTTCATTTTAAGATCAAGGCTTCAGTCAGTGTAGCCATGGCAATTTTATTGTAGCACACTAATATCCAAACTGTTACCATGGAACCGAGTTACAAAGACTTGGACAATCAATTCCAATTATAATAGTTAAATGATCATTACTTAAATCATACAAATGGCAATTTTCATACACATATTTGAATTAAATAATTCTATTTATTGAGAACAGAGAGACTTGTGCTTAGCATTGTAATACCAAGGCATGTCATTCAGGATATAATGATATAATTTGCCCTGATATTCACACATGCTACTTTTCTTTTTCCTTTTTTTAACCTATACTCAAGTGCCATTCAAAAAGGTAGACTCCTGCTGTCTTTAAAGATCAAAGAAGCCAAGGAAATTACATCCAATCTGATCCTGAGCAATCAAACATTCATAAGTTCGATATTTCAAAAAGCAAACACATCAGCACCAACTGGAATTGGCTTTTACAAGGTAATTTTTTATCTGGAAGTCAAATAATAGTACAATTAAATTTCCCTGTTCGTTGATTTTGGAATAAAGCAGAAGAAAAAGAATGGGTCAGAATAATCAAAGACATTTTAAAATATAGATTTGGTTATTATTTCAGAAAGAAAAAGAATAATAGGTAATTTTAGTTTTTTTCTTGATTGGAAGCACGAAGAAGGAGAAAAGATTGAAATAGCAGATTAGGCAAAATAAGTCTCCTTGACTTAATCCTTCCTTCTATCCTTGACAGGAGACACTGAATACTTTATTAGCACATACCTAATACACTGTCAAGTGGTCAGAGAACCAAATATTGCAGCTGTTTCAAGGGTATCACTGTTTTGTGAACTCTGACAGGAAAACAAGAATAGAGAATATCTGCTTCAGCAGAGCAAGTGAAGCATTCTCCACTCACAAAGATATTTTGGAGCTTAAACATTAGCTACACTTATTGCTCATTTGGACAAACAATCAAAGCATGCAGAAATCAAAACAGCGGGTGGTTTATTACATGCCATCTGCCACCAACATGACATAAACTTGGACAGCATGATCTATTACTGCTTGTGCAACAATAGCATGGAAGTGTTTACTGGTAGCAACCTTTTCTTGAGAAAGTGAGTTTATTTTGCAATTGTTCAAAGATTCCAACTTGCTTACATAATTTCTTGAGCAAATGTTGTCAATCAAGTGCCTGAAGTCCTATTCACCTGGAAAATCTAATGTAGGACAAGAACAAAAAAATCCTGTACAACAGCATGACCATTACGCCTCTGCAAAGTACAAAAAAAAATGCCTGCAGTAAAAAACACCACACTGATTTAAGCACTGCTGTCAACATTTGCTTCTTTTAGGCCCTAAGGACCAATAGACTCTTACAGGGAAGCAGATCTGGGTCTTCCAGACAGGCAGAGTTCCTGCTACTGATTATTCACAGTTGGGTTCCCAGAAACTCTTAGCACATTTCATATTTTTCAATTTGAAAGAATCCACTACTTATATTGAAGCCTCCTTTCTTCCAGAAATTCAATCTATCAATAAAAGTAGAATATCAGCACAAAAAACCCCACAACCATTAAAACCCCACCAACAGCAGAAAGCCAACCCTTCAGAACTGACTTAAGTAAAAGTCTGATTTTTTCTGATTTTCCCTTAAGTGTTCAGTAAATTAATATATGACTATCCACCTGAAAAATCGTTATCCAGCAATATTGTCCACAGCCACAAAATAATAGTATTCACTGATGTGAAACTAAGCTGGAAACCTCTATAACTAACTATCTCTGTCACAGCCTCCTTTCTCTTAATTGCATGTGTATTTTGCTTCTAGGGTAAGCAAATGGCACAAAGCAACCAAGTTTGACAGTTAATTTATTTTTATGGTAGTCAATTATTCATTTCTTTTAGCTGCTTTTTCCATTTGCTTCAACAATAAAATGAAAACTAGTGCCTTAAAAGTCAACATTATACTAACGTGCGGGGGAAAAAAAGAAAGGAGAGACCTGAAAATTCAGAGACCTGGTTCAGAGACCTACTGATTCTGACACACAATCTACATTATTATGGTGAATTATCTTTATTCAACTAGTCTAAGAGGACAGAGGGCAGCACACCACACATTTACAATAATCAATGTTTCTCAAGTCTAAAGAATTTGAACAGAATTTGAAAGAACACCATTGATGTTTCTGATTTTTAACAAGAAGCCCTCAACCAATTAAAGACTTACGCGTTTCATTCCAAATTACATTACACCAAATTTCACCTCCATACCTGATATCCTCCTATTGTCCTGTTGTTCTCCCAGGAAACCAGCAACAGGACAAGAGGACACAGTCTTAAGTTGCGCCAGAGAATGTTTAGGCTAGAGATGAGAAAAAAATTCTTTACAGAAAGAATGGTTGGGCACTGGAATGGGCTGCCCAGGGAGGTGGTGGAGTCGCTGTCTCTGGAGGCTTTCAAAAAAGGACTGGATGTGGCACTCAGTGCCATGGTTTAGCTGATACGGGGGTGTTAGGTCAGAGGTTGGAGTGGATGATCTCCAAGGTCTTTTCCAACCTAGTGGATTCTATGATCCCATGATTCCAGGAGAAGCAGCCAGAAGCTGCACCCGTATCTGATGGAGCCAATGCCAGCTGTCTCCAAGCCAAGCCCATCAGTGATTGGGGCAGCACGTCTGGGATAACAGATTTAAGGAGGGGAAGAATTTATTGTGCAGAAGCAATTGCAGCCAGAGAAGAGTGAGAGAGCAACAACCCTGTGGATACTGAAGTTAATGAATCATAGAATTACAGAATCATTAAGGTTGAAAATACCTCCAAGATCATCAAGTCCAGCTTTTGACACCATATTCCCATGTCCACTAAAACATATCAGGAAGTGCCATAAAGAGGGAGGAGGTGTTCAAGTACTGGAGCAGAGATTCCTCTGCAGCCCATGGTGCAGACCATGGTGAGGCAGGTGTGCCCCTGCAGCCCATGGAGGTCCATGGGAAAGCAGAGATCCACCTGTAGCACAGGGAGAACCTCACTCCACAGCAGCTGGATGACTGAAAGAACGGTGTGACCTTGTGGGAAACCCACACTGGAGCAGGCTTCTGCAGGACTTGTGACCCACGGAGAGAAGAGCCCATGTGGGAGCAGGTTTGCTGACAAGACTTGTGCCCCCGCATGGATTCCATGCTGGAGTAGACTGTTCCTGAAGAACTGCAGCTCCTGGAAGGGATCCACACTGGAGCAGGGGAAATGTGTGAGGAGTCCTCCCACTGAGGAGGAAGGAGCAGCAGAGACAATGTGTGATGAACTGATACAGCCACGCCCGGCCCCCCTCCACTGCTGGGGTGGAGAAGGTAAATAAAACATGAAAGAAGCTGACCTGGGGAACAAGGGAGGGATAGGAGGAAGTTGTTTAGAGTTTCAGCTTTCTTTCTCATTGTTTCACTCTGAGTTGTTGGGCAGTAAATTAATTTCCTCAGGTCCAGTCTCTTTTGCCCATGACAGCAATGGATGAGTGACCTCCCCTTGTTTTTATCTCAACCCATAAAGCTTTGGTTGTATTTTCTCTCCCCTCTTCAGCTGAGGAGCAGAGTGATAGAGAAGCTTTGGTGGGCACTTGTCATCCAGCCAAGATCAACCCACCAAAACATACAATTAAGCATATTTAATCCTATCGAAGTAGTTGTCCTAATCTTGTACATTTCAGTAGCAAGTGGACTGATTTGGTATCCATTCTGTAGCTTCAAATGCATATTCACGACCACAAAAACCTGAGAAAGCAAAGATATTCAGTGGAGAGGATCCAAACAAAATTAAAAGTAAAATTGTATGACTCATTAATTCCAGGCAATGCCAAATCCTTCTCAGCAGAATCATTTCTCTTCCAAAATCTTAATATGTTATGTTTTCTTACTCTTCACAAGACTTTTGGTTTTATGAATAAATGTTTTCCATACCACAAACAGATGCATTTAAGTACAAGCTTTTTCTTATGAAAGCTAAAGAAAACCATTAAAAATTAGCCTAACCAAAGAAAAGTAAGCTACAGAAAAACAAACATTTCTTCTGCTACAACAGTTCAGATGCTGTGTTTGGTTCTGATCAAGTTGTTCAGTCAGAGAAAATCTCTTACGTTAAGAATAATAAAAATAACCAATAGTCCACATATGTCGTGGGTTCTTTAACTTTTTGAACCCTAAATCCATGTCATCTCTCAAAATTGCTCATAATTTTTTTTATCATTAGAGATGTAAGATGTTCCCTGAATGAAGAGGAACTGAAGCCTTCCTTGAAGACCAGCTGTACACACCTACATACATGATCTTGATGACCACTAGGTGCGTTTTGTATTAAAAATGCCTACAAGAGAAGAAAATTGAGTTTAAGAAGATAGTAACCATAGTCACATTATTTTAAAAACATGGATTAAGCTCAATTAAAAACAGGTTCACATTTGTATTTGATAATACTGAAATCACTGTGGGCCCGCAGCCCTATTTTTAGATTTCAAGAGCTTCTTTTAGACTACTTTAACCTTAAGGGCAAATGGTATAAGAATATTTGAGGGTTGGTAATTTGGACAATTGAATTAGTAATAAAGAAATAAACACCTTATATATAGAACTATAGATACAATATATATAGAGAACTATAAATACAAGGTACTTAATTAAGACTCTAGTTCAATATTTATTCATTAAAAGTTCAGTTTTCTCAAAATAAAGGGTGATTTTTTTTCTGAAATAGCAGCATGCAAATAACATTTCTGTACACAAATTCAACTATTGCTTAATAAGCTCTCCTCATTAAAAAACCTCAAAACTATCAAAAGCCCCCACCAAATCTAGTCTGAGTCAAATTTTCATTGGAATTATTTCTACCTCAGAATAACAAAGGCATTAGCAAAATATTTCAGTCAGACCTTCCAAGTCTCACTATTCTAAATTGTTCCAACTTAAACACATTTAAAACATAATAAAACTCAGCAAGTATAATCTAAATCATACACTTACCAGTCTTCTTCCCACAAGCCTTGAAGTCTGAAAGTTACCATGGAAACAAATTCTACATTTCCACAAATTGGAAGAGCCAGTTAAAAACAAAACAAAACAAAACAAAACAAAACAAAACAAATATTAACTCCTTGCTAACTATGCCTTATTCAAGGTATTAAGAAGGCCATGGCCAACTAGCCTTTAAACAAGAATAGTGCGAGTGACAGTCTCATTAATTAATTAATTGGCCAAGGAAGGAAGGAAGGAAGAAGGAAGGAAGAAGGAAGGAAGCAAGGAGGCAAGGAGGCAAGGAAGCAAGGAGGCAAGGAATCAAGGAAGGAAAATGAGCTACAGTGTCAACATGCCATTGTATCTGTTAATATTTCCACTAAATCATAAATTGTCCTCTGACCTAGGTGGAGGCAGAACTGCTGGCTGAAGCTTTAGACTCAAGCACTGTATACTCAAAGTGTGGCCTACATCAGAGAATTACAGAGATTTATTCTCTCACAGTTTTGGTTTCCCATCTACAAAATGGGGATGGCATAGCTTGTAAGAGCAGATAATACTTGGGAAAGGTACTGCTTAAAGTTTATCTGCATGTCATACAACGTCATACAATTGCCATATTGTGCTGTGCTTATATTCCACGATGTTTATCTGTGACCTTGGGCAATACAAAGCAGCTGTAACTCCCAAGGTCATATCTTATGTTCATAGAGGTGAACAGATGCATCTCCTGATTTCTCTTTTACAACAAGGTCCAATACCTTTCAGACTATACATGACCTAAAAGTATATGAAANGGCAAGGAAGCAAGGAGGCAAGGAATCAAGGAAGGAAAATGAGCTACAGTGTCAACATGCCATTGTATCTGTTAATATTTCCACTAAATCATAAATTGTCCTCTGACCTAGGTGGAGGCAGAACTGCTGGCTGAAGCTTTAGACTCAAGCACTGTATACTCAAAGTGTGGCCTACATCAGAGAATTACAGAGATTTATTCTCTCACAGTTTTGGTTTCCCATCTACAAAATGGGGATGGCATAGCTTGTAAGAGCAGATAATACTTGGGAAAGGTACTGCTTAAAGTTTATCTGCATGTCATACAACGTCATACAATTGCCATATTGTGCTGTGCTTATATTCCACGATGTTTATCTGTGACCTTGGGCAATACAAAGCAGCTGTAACTCCCAAGGTCATATCTTATGTTCATAGAGGTGAACAGATGCATCTCCTGATTTCTCTTTTACAACAAGGTCCAATACCTTTCAGACTATACATGACCTAAAAGTATATGAAAAATTCAAACACAAGGCCTGAAAGCCAAAACATGCACAAATGGGGATCAGCTATCCCTGCTTGACCCAAGTACACGATATTTCTACAATTGGATAAATTACTCCTGGAATATTTGTTACTGCAGAAGTCCTTTTCTTATCTATAAGATGCAAAAATAATCAGAAATGGTTCTGATATAGCAATTACTTGCAGAGTCTCCTGCCTTTCGGAGACATTATTCTCAAAATACTCAACATTCAGGTGCATCATCATCTTCCTGTTCAGTTTGAACTCTTATTTCATAGAATCATAGACTGGTCTGGGTTGGAAAGGACCTTAAAGATCATCTAGTTTGAACACTCCCCTGCCACAGTCAGGGACGCCTCCCACTAGACCAGGTTGCTCAAAGCCTGATCTAGTGGAATTTATGCTCTGAACTCCCATTATGCATTTTATACTTTTTTAATCACTATATTGATCCTACACATTGTGTCTTCTGAGAATGCCCACAATGTGACAGTCCTGATAATGGCTCACATCAGATGAATTCCTGTCAATTACAAACAAGTTTCAAACCACTATCAAGAATGAAATACATCAGATAGTTACTGTTTTTAACCTAACCCAAATTTAAACACAAAAAGTTTTTTCCCCTTTATTTCAGTAGCTATTTCTAAGACATCTTTGAAACATAGCAAGCTATTCACCAGGAATGTTGAACTTGTGCAGTAAAGAGTCACATTAACCGAAAAAGTTTAAGATTAGGAGTTGACAAGGAGTCAACAGATCTTTGGAATGCATTACACTGCTACCCTGTCTGCACAAAAAAACAAAAAAAATTTATCTCATTTCTACTCCAGTTTTTTCCTTACTATTCTTCACTTCTCACAGTTTAGAAAACTTCTTATAAAACCAATTTTTTCTTCAGCCTCAATGCTAAAACAGTAAACCTACAAAAGCAAATATCTACAGAATCGGTGCTTTCTTTACTTAAAATAAAATGCATAAATATTACAGGGATTGAATTTGCTTACTTTAATTGTGTATTAGATGCAGACTAACTTTTTCCAGTTCTCAAAAACAGGTATGGCTAAAATGGGAGTTCTTAAATCCTCAGTGTTATTCTTCTATGATGTTTCAGTGCATACAGTAGAACTATTTCTAGAAATTCAAACTCTTTAAACCTACTGTAAAATCCCGTTCTTTTTTTTCCTTTGTTCTAAAAAACATTCCTCAGAGGAAAACCAAGAAGACATATGCTACTTTTGATATAAAAAATACAAATATAGAAAAATATATTTTTGTCTTTATAAATACCAACTCTAATAGCAAATTCCATCAAATTTCCTAGGACTGTTGGCACAGTATAAACATTCACTTTTCTTATTTAGAAGCATATTTCAATGTTTTCAGATGAGAAAAATTAGGTGTTTGCGTGACTTTAAGACATCCTTCTAGTTTCAGACTAGATACTGCCTCTGGTCATTAAAGAAAATTTGCAACACAGCTGATAAGTAAAAGCATTTATCATAATAAAAGAAAAAAGTATTAGATACTAAAGGAAAGGGAGGAGAGAGGGCAACTGAGAATTGTGTGTTTCTCAAGAGATATAGCACAGAGGATGCTGATTAAGTACTACCATCTAAACAAAAAAATAACTTCACTTCTTTCCCAACTAAAAGAATATACAGTAATCATGATTTCAAAAAAAACCTGAAAAACAGTCTCTGATTCAACCATCTCAGGTTTTTAAGTCTTTAAAGCACATCTGCATTGTTGTTCTCAAGTCCATTCTTCTTCTCAGGTTTGATCACTCGTAAAATTTTAGTCTCCCTCAGGCTGGAGACTCAGCATGTGTTTTTTCCTACATCTTCTGTCATGCAGAAAAGAAATAAGAAAATCTTCTGTGATATTTGCTTTTATAAAATGATTATCCTACAATTTGTAAAGTGTTACTGCATTTTGAAACTCTTTTTCCACACAGCAGTAGGGTGCAAACACATTTGACACAACTGTAAATGTGACATACTCTAGCGATTCAAGTCATTCATATTGTGCCCCATTTTCTGCACTGGCAATTGATTTACTTTCTAGAAATCAGTATAGGCAGAAGTTTAAAATTCTGGTTTTGTAATTTTAGAATAATCATCTAAAGTCAACATAGCTTTAACAAAAAAATCTTTGCCAATTTTGGACTACAGTCCTGATGTACCTCAAACTGATCTTCACATGCAGTGCCATCACCAGCTGGCAATTTCATGGTATTCTTGAAAGTTTGCTTCACCTTTGCTTCAAACTCATTTACTGCTGATCCTTGAATACTTTCTACAAATAATCCTTCTTTCCTGTGTAGGAAATAGAAAAGCACCTTATTCCCTAAATACGGCATATTTCATCTTTAACCAAAAGTTAAATAACAGTTTGGATTCTCATTAATATAATAACTAGGACAAAAAGCATGTTATTTTTTGACCTGCGTTCTCTTAATGTCAGAAGTACTCTTCACACAGCCTCTTGACCACCAACCTTGTTTCTAAAGCGTAGATTCTTTCTTACAGAATCCACTAACACTTTCCTTATCATACCCCTAGAAACATGTAGCACACTAAGTCAGACAATGTTGCGTTGCCTTGTTCTTCAGTTCAAAGCTTGTTTTCTTATGTTCCATAACATGGAAAAATTCCTATGCATTTTTAAGTTTTAACTAAACTGTTCATACATCTTGCATATGTAAAATATTGCACATCTGTCATAACATTCTCTCCTGTTACGAATGAAAAACCATTCAGAGAAATCTAAGGTTTTCGTGTTCTGTGACGTTTCTGCCTCTCTCAGAAGTTTGGACATGTGATATACCTTTTTACAGTCTTATGTAAAGTCTGAAAACTTCACTCAAGTGAACTTCTGTAGATTTCCACCTTCTGAAAACTGGCTTTTTATTTAAGCTAATTTTAAACTAACTTCCAGCCATATCTCTGTTTTTTACTAGACATAAGGAACTTTAAGCAACACATGGGAAATACCATACACTGTAACATCTTCCAATCTCTCAGACACAAGACAACAATCAAAGACATTAGCATCAAGGAGCATTTTCACAGATCATGAGTGGCTGAACCATCACATCTCTGAGAACAGCTGACAGCTTGCCCTTATTTAAAGAAGCATTAGCAATGCCTTCCAACAATAGGCTCAAGTCTATTCCACTTCTTTTCCACAGTTATATAAAGGGACAGATCCCATATTCAGCTGGCTGTGCAGATCTTCTTAGCACATCTGAGACTGCCAATCAGGGCACAAGACAAAGATCAGTCAGGGTAGGTTCCTGAGTGCATGCCATTAATTGCTGCAGAAACCATTCTATAATGTTCAAATTGTATCTACAGAGAAAATTGAAGTAGTGTCTCTTCTTCAAATCTACTTTCTGCTATCATAACACCTGCTTTAAAATTATATCCTTGCAGAAAGGCCTTCCATATTTTTATATTTTCTTCCTTGGAAAAGCAACCACTAAGCTTTGAACTCACACGCACACATTTTAACCACTAAAAATATAATACAATTGGAGAAGAAATTGAGCTAAAAATTTCTGTTGGGAAAAATCGGACCATAAAGTCTAACAAATACAAACACTATCCTGCAGTTATGACCAAACTGACGTTTTTTGCTGCCGTCCACTGAAATGTTTAACCAGCTCCAGATTATTACATTTGCCTTTTTATTAATCTTATCTACACTGTCATGTTCCCAGACTACTACAAACATTGCACAAAGTCTTGTCTTTATGGTAAATAAGCTCTATCTGGTTACCTAAGTGCAACATAAACTATTTTCTATGAACCAAACACAAAATTAAACACCTGAAAATGAAAACCTTCAGGATAAAAGACAACTGAGGTTTGCTGCCAGAATATATTCTTTATATTTAAACATTCATACTCTCCTGTCAAATTTTCAAGAAATTATAGTAAACAATATTTAGTGTAATTTAATCTTAAATCTTATGCTAATTGTCAGTGACCTTTGAACCTTGGAAGCAGTGCTACGATCCACATGGCAAATGTAATTATGGAATCTGATTTCCTATATGTTGTAAGCAATGAAACTGTTTTAATTGACACTGACATATATTTGCAATAACTTTTGTGTAAATTAAAAATCAATGCCAATATTAGCTCCCTGGATCCTATTTTTATCAGACTGCTTATTTCTTTAGAATTCGAGATATGCAAGAGTAAATATTTTGCAGAATGTACAATATAGGTTTTAAATCCCAGTGTAGTTTTCATGCATGCCATTTATGTGAAAACTTGCATATCTCGCACTTATGTACACACAAATAAGGACAAATCCTGTCAGATCTAGGCTGCCTTCAGGAGATTTTGCTTCCAGCTGATTTTTGATTGATTGTCAAGCATGCTTCACCATGACTAAGTGGGATATCACTGTATTATCTGGTATAAATGCTGCAGTGCATTGTAGATATCCAAAACAGGGTTACAAAAGAAACTAAAAGTGGAATTATTCACTTTGATTGGTTTTTTGCAATTTTTATGGAGCATTCTAGATTTTAAGCCCTTCAGTCCTGTTGTGCATTCAAAGATATTCTTGGCAAACATTGCAAACCTTTCTCTCCTATTTTATCATTTTTCTTTGTCCCCATACTCTTTGTTTAAACGTTGGAAAGCAACCTATAAATACAAACATATAAAATGTATTTAAAACTTTATACCAAACAAGGTGTTTTTGTTTAGCATCAATAAAAATATTCTGCCATCGGGATTCAAGCATTCATTAAGAATTCAGGTAAATTTCAGACTAGGCTTTGAAACAGTCACAATAGCTGCTGTGGGGAGTCGAAGCAAGGTGGTCTTTGTGGTCTGAGCCCTCAAAATCAGAATGCTGGATTGAGTAAAGTATTTTTCTATTGTCATGAAAACCACAAAAATTTATAATTTTTCCCAAAAAGTAAAAATGCTAACAGTATATTTTGAAACTATGGTGTTAACCATATAAGGTATATATTAAATAAAGATGGCTTGAGGAACAATGAAGAGAATAACAACACTCAAAGGTCTTGCTCTCAGACACAGCATAGGGCCACATCTGATCTCACAGTGTTTTATCCTGCTGTGACTGCATAGACTTCATTAAGCCCCATCCTTTATATAAACACAAATGAATACATAAATAGAAAGCAAAGATTGCCCAGATTTTACAGTGGGGGGAGGGGGGTGGGGGAGAGGTGCAGAATCTGAATCGGGAAGCATCCAGCTACAGCTCCAGTTCTGTTCTCAAAGGCTGTTTGTTCACACTGTACTCCTTAGCAAGGAAGCTAGTTTACATCATAGCTGTAAAGCAGCAAAAACAGTACAGTATTATCAAATATCAGGGAAATTTTGCTTCTCAAAGAAATAACATTTCCAACATGTAATTGAAACTCAATGTGACGTAAATTAGGTCTTTATATTAGAAGTCTTAAACCATACCAGCCCCTTCTAACAATTTCAACTCAAGCAGAGGACTCTCTTCTTTCCTGTGTCCTTTCCTAGCAGTACTAGTCAGACGTCAGGATGTACCTGATGTACCATCAGGATTCACACTCCAGGGAAAAAATCATCACCACTCCTCTCACTCTCGGTTCTTTGCAACAAACTGCATTTGGGCAGAAGGAAAAATAGAAAAAAAAATTCAGACAACTTCAAAACATACTTAATTTTTTCAGCTCACAAAAAGATGCACATTTTTGTGATCGGTGAAATAATCTATTTTAAAAATAAAAGAATTAAAAGAAAAATTCTATAAGCTAGATTTTGTAAATGCCACAGAGTACCAGCACACCCACTGTACCTGTAGTTATATTTTCCTTAGAAAACAAAGCATCGGCCTGTAATTTGCTTCTGATGTAGCTTAAAAGCACTTTATAATATTAAAGCTTATTGATGCCTGTAAGACCCTCTTACCTACAGCTATTTCAAATGTAGTGAAATAATGTAACACTAATCACTAAGACTTTTATTCCATAATAGATGTTTTTCTCACTAAATCAATTCAAAGGCTAATTGGGGTGGAAGGTGACTATCTCTAGTGGTTATAAATACATTTGCATTGCTATCAATCTTTTACTCGGCTGATGTTTAACGAGGCTGAACCAGAGCCCAGCCCGGCTCGGCGCGGTGCCGCCGGTGCCAACGCGCAGTCAATGCTGCCATCCAGTGGCACAGCGAGCAGGGGATGACAGGGAGAAAGGATTCCTGTGCTCAGCTCCACCTTTGTCTGCAGGTCCGAACGTCCGAGCGGCTCTTCCAGCCTGAAGGTAGTGCTGCCCAAGCTCCCTCAGGTCTGCTGGGCTCCCGAAACTTGACGCATCTGCTGCAGCCAGAGGTGTCACAGGGCAGCAGGCACCCCACGACAATTTAAAACAGACAAGCCTCGCCTCAAGGAAGAGAAAGACCAGAAAAGGTTATTGATTCCTTCACTGTGTCTTGGACCACAGACTACATCTATCTTATATACTGAGTCACTCAAAACATCTATAGGTACATTTCATCCTCCTGCCCACTGAGAAGTGTCTTGTCACTTTTTAAAACAAGATTCCTCACACACACAATTTTTAAAAAAAAAAAAAAGTAAACACTGTACTTTTATCAGGCACATAATTCAAAGTATTATATAAACAACTCCACAGGTTTCAGGTGTCAGAGAAATATAGAAGCCCAGTTCACCTTAAAAAAAAATCCAACTCTGAATATGTCTGAAATTGGTGATACAGCTTTACTTAGAGAAACTTAAAAGATTTTTAGGCTGAAGAAGGTTAAAAAAACATTCTTACAGCATTTGCCTAATAAGAAATATGGAGATATGTGATAGAAAGCATCTGTTTTTCTGCCAGAGAAATTATTGGAGGAAAGACCTGTTTTATTTACTTGGTTTGTCAGTGAAATACTGAGATTATCTAAGTGAGATCAGCGGTGCTATTCTCTGTGCATCATTTCTGTGTGGACAGCTTGCAATGAAGTGTATCTTCCCCTTCAACACAGGAGACTCTAAATCAAGTATTTTGCATACACCTGCAAATTTTACCCATCACCAGCCAGAGTGTTATAAGCATTATCCACAGAAGGATCATACATAGTCAATGGCAAACATATAATAAGTAAGCAGCCAATACAACATTTATGAAGCTACATCATTTCTAGATGCTCTCTAGAGTTTTACAACCAGAAACTTGAAGTAGCCAGTTACTGTTTGTTAGCAGACTGGGTTAAGTGAAGCCAGTTATTATGATTGAAGAATTTTGCTCTTGTGTGCTTAATGTTGTAGTAAACAGCTCATAAACTCTAAGTTATGATATGAGGGCAGTGGGCAAAAACCTTGTATTCTGTCTGTTATTACTGAGATTTTGTGAATATAGTGTCAGAAGACAGTATTTCCTCTGAAATATTAATTCTGCAGCATGGTACTTTACACTGCAAGTAAAGACAAGACAAGCCTTTGTGTCAATGAATACACAGGCTAAAATGAGTACAGAAATAGAAGTGGAAGCCTCAGGGAAAACAGCATCACAAAATTAAAAAAATAAAGTTAGAATTAACTACAAACTCATATGCATAATGGTAGTTAATTGTATTTTCTCTAGCTACAGTGCAAATTTACATTGCTGTTTAAAAGGAAATAGAGGGCATACTTGTTAGATGATAAAAAATATATTTAAAAAGCTTTCTCAAGACTTAAATCAAGAACACACATTGGAAAAAAAAGGTCCAGAATAAAAGTTCTGTTTTGAAAGCCTGTGGCTAAACAGTGAGTGAACATTACAGAGATCAGACTTCCTGCAAATGTGGTGCATATGTTGTAGCATTAGTATTTTTTCTTTAATGTGTTCAGAGATCACAACTGATGTCACACTGACATTTTTAATCTCTGCCTTGAGGACTTATAAGCAGAGATGCATATAATTAGAAAGCAACTGAACAGACTACATCTTCTCATTTATTATCTGCTCAGAAATCGAGACCTTCACTGATTATTGAAAGTTCCAAAACATGACAATTTGAAACAAATCTATCTGGTTTCCACAGTGTAAGCAGAAGTGAAAAATCAGAAACTATGTGTAGACAAAATAAGCCAGATGTCAAAACAAGCATTTTTTTAATGTAGTAAAAGGAAGTAGGAAAAGGATAGTAAACGTCCATTTCAGATTATTTTCCTTGACATTGTGAATATTGCAACACATTCTGAACAGCAATTAAAACTATCAACAACCACCAACAAAACACACACATAAACCAAAAAACCAAACCAACAACAAAAAACCACAAAGCCTAGAACATAAAAAAAAACATTAAAAAGTATTCAGAACTATATAGCAGGACAAGTTAATGTGCCATGGCAATCAAGACTACAGTCAAAACCTGCCAATTTAACTAATGTTGTAGCTGTTTCTGAATTTCCTTACCACTGCCATGCAACAATAGAGGGGACATGTGTGAAATCAGGCACTTGGACTATGACCAGCTAAAGTCGTTCAGTAACAGTCTAAGGTAAGTTTCAAAAAATTCTAGCAACATCAGCACACTGACAAGCAGAGAGAAATGTTTTACAGCCAACAAAACTATCCCAGTTAAGGGGTAGCATATTATCATCTTTCATTTCTGATTATCAGCCTCTCAAGTTCTGCAATTATTGCACAGAATTATCAGTTATTTCCTATATTTATTTCCATATCACTCATTTCCTACATGTGCTGATATACATTTTCAGAAGTTAAAAAAACCAAACCAACAAAAACAAGACAAAAAAATACCAACCAAAAACAAAACCACCAAAAACCACCCCCTAACATAAAAAACCAAACAAAATAAGAAACTCCAACAAACCAAAACTAAGTTTTAGATAAGCTCTGTTTGAGAGCTTATCCAAACATTTCTACATGTTGAACTCATGTAGAAAGATTAACAGCAAGACTTTCCATTCATTTGATGTCTAAAAGAGGTATATGACAATTCACAAAGCAATCAGGCAACTTAATGAAAGAAAAAATAAAATTCAGTGAGGTTATTAAACTGATAAATACTGCTTGTGACTGAGAACATTCCTGAACTATGTAATGCTGAGAGAGTTGATCACTGGGAGAAATATAATTTTCCCTTTTCTCACACTCTTTCTTAGGTATCTGATGGTGAATATCGACAGCGACAGACTACTCTGCTCAATACACATTCAGTCTGCTGCAACATGGCTGTTCCTATAGTGTGACTTTCAAAACCTTACCCGTTTTCACTCTTAATATGAATTAAGGATATTTGGAAACACTACATCTGAAAAAATCACAAAATTTTATTAGAAATGTCCTTGCAATCACTTGCCTATGCTAAGACTACTTGTGGTTTCTGACAAGCCATCTTGGTTTAAGTATATTTCATTAAAAGCTTCACAGCTGTTGATCCAGACAACCTTGTATCTCCACATGACACATGGGCTAGAAGCGATCTGCTGAATTTCCATGCACCTTTAGCTCTGCACCTCCATTCACAGGCTGTGATGGCTCACTGCCACACTGCTCTGACATTACTGTGCTTGCTGAAGGAAAGGTACAAACAAGCACAGTGTCAGTGATGTCCATACGCAAACATTTTACCTCTGCTAAAAGGGAATGTTTGAATTTAAATCAATAAAACACTTCAGCAACTACAAAGTTCAGTGCATGAGTACTCTAAAGTTTAAAATTGTGACAGTTGATTATTTAACTATGTTTTTGTTTTATTTTGTTTTGATCTAAGGGCAGCATTCATATTTTTTTAAAAATCCTTTTTTCTTGTATGGTAAGATCATCCACATGGAAGCAGATGCAGTTTTTCCGCTGAATCAGATCTTAATTCATATCACATTTATCCAGCAAAAATGACCTAGTTTTGTTGTACTGTTACTGTCTATTCAAACAAAATTGTAATCTTCTCAGTACAACAGATTTCCTTAAAAGACTCTCATAGGCAGGTTTGATCTTTATATTACAAATTTCATTTCATTGTAAGCTCTTACATTTATATTACTGCTTAACATGAACTCTCACTGAAATGTGACCTGACAATTTATATCTGTATTTATTCATGCTAAGCTTTCTGCTTCACATTTACTGAAAGTGTCGTATACTCATTGCAGAAATAATACTTCCTGCTATTTCCAACAATGAAGGTCACACCAAGCTTCAAATGAAAGGAAATGTAATGTTTCATGTTCTTCACTTGTGGCACACCTTTTAAATTCCTTGTTATAATCATCTGTAGCAGAGCATTTCTGCAAATTTCGTTTTTTTTCCCTAACTCCATTTTCTTGCTTTTAGGTCAGGAAAATAGTTTATGTATATGGCACAGGTAGGTGGAAAACTAACAAACACACAGAGATTCAAAACTTACTGAGATATACAGTTAAAACCAAACAAACCACATGAAACCACTGAGGCTCAGGCCTGTCTGTACCCGAGTTTCATTCATGTATTCTTACCCCAATAGCAAAATCTCACTTTTTGGCATATGCAAAGAAAGGATCCCAAAGATCTATAAGTTGTTGAGCTTCATGTTCATATTAAACCAGATCAATAAGAATAACTGCACAGCTCTAGTTCCATGATGAAAGATGTGGTCGATTTTTAATTCAGTTTTATTTGCACACTAGTGCCTCAGCTCCTAGCTTGTCATCAGTATGCACCAACAATAGCTACTCTGCCAATTTCTGCATTACACATTACACTTCCGAAGATATTGAAGGCTCAGAACAACAGATATCGCTGTCATGGAAAGACAGCTTCTGAAAATTTGAGCACATTTTTCTAGTTAAAAACATTCATTGCTTTTCCTTTCTGTATTTTGAAATATGCAGATATCATTTGTGCTCTGTAAGTATATTTCCAATACTCTATCATATAAAAAATGCTCT
Organism: Callaeas wilsoni; assembly: GCA_013398955.1. NCBI lineage: Eukaryota > Metazoa > Chordata > Aves > Passeriformes > Callaeidae > Callaeas > Callaeas wilsoni. The sequence continues at coordinate 496,655 of VWPU01009562.1, forward strand.
AATGCATAATTTAAAACAATAATATCAACAGTTTGTACATCAAAAATATTTATAGGATAGTTCGTAAATAAAAAATGTACAGTTTTTGTAGACTTGTTACATGAGACATCTATTGAACATTCCTAGGGTGTCTACATTTACAACAGTTTAACATATTTAACAGAAGATCAGTAGTCGGGTTGGGGGTTTTGTGTGCATGTTGTTTTAAGTTAAAAATTTTAGCTACAAAATGGAGCATTTTCTGAAGCAGTTATTCAATTCCTCATGATATTTCTCAATAAAACATGTTTTATTTGAAAATAATTATTTCAGTTCCAAAGTACATATAATAAGAACTTTCAAATGTTCACTTTAAGTGGCAGCATCACAACACAACTGAAATTACATTTTAGCAGCCATAGCAGGAAATCTGTTAAAAAATAAAAGACAAGACATACCATTCAAAAACTAATTCAGCTGCAATGTGAGTTTTGTGTCTGCACAAGCAGCACAAAACGTACTTTAGAACCCCATCCTTCCGATCTTCCCCAGGCTCAGCTTCACTGCCAAATTCTCTCCCTCCTTCATCCTGCAGTGTAGGGGGACAGGGAACAGGGACAGTTCATCACATGTTGTCTCTGCCACTCTTCCTCCAAAGGCCGAGGGCTGATAACATTTTTCCCCTGATCCACTGCAGGAATCCCTTCTAAGGGAGACAATCCTCCATGAAATTCTCCAACATGAGCCCTTCAGAACATGAGTTCTTCATGAACTGCTCCACTGTGGGTCCTTCACAGGGTCACAAATCCTGCCAGAAAACCTGCTACAGTGTGGGCTCCTCTCTTAATGGGGCCACAGGTCCTGCTCCAACATCAGCTTCCCACAGGGTCAAAGCCTCCTTTGAGCACCCACCAGTTCCAGTATGGGATCCTCTCCAGGCTGCAGGTGGATCTCTGCTCCACCATGGACTTCCATGGACTGCAGTGGAACATCCTGCCTCACCATGGTCTGCACCAGGGGCTGCAGGGGAATTCCAGCCCCAGCACCCAGAGCAGTTCCTCCCCCTCCATCTCCTCTGACCTTGGTGTCTGCAGAGCTGTTTCTACCACACATTCTCACTCTCTTCTTCCCTGGCTGCAATTGCTCCTGCACAAACACTTCTTCCCCTTCTTCAATTTGTTTTCTCAGAGGCACTGCCGCTGTCACTCATCGGCCCAGCCTCGGCCAGCAGAGAGTCTGTCCTGAAGCTGGCTGGCACTGGCTGTGTTGGACATGGGGGAAGTTTCTGGCAGCTTCTGACAGAAACCACCTCCACAGCCCTCTGCTACTGAAACTTCGCAATACAACCCAAGTACAGCTGTATGTTGCTGTTTGGATTTCAGCCTCAGCCTTGAACTTTCAGCAGGTGGAGATAATTTCCATCAGCAGGACACAGTCTACTCATAGTTTTCAGGAAAAAAAAAGTCCCATTTACTTCTAAAATGGTAATTATTTTGAAATATGTCAACCTTCTAAGCCTAATTCCCTGGATACTTCAAACTTCTGGGCAGACTTGCACAGCCACCAGTCACTTCAAGCGACAGCAGGGCTGCAGCCTAAGCTTGGTGGTGAGGAGAGCAGGATCATCATCTACTCTGCTCCAGATACATCAGCAGACTCATCTTCTCCTGTCCTTAAGGATGAGATAGCAGAGCAAACAGAACACCTTTTGATGCTTAGCATCTATAAAGGATGAAAATAATTTCCCGGCAGGCATGAAAGACAGACCAGAGCAGAAATGTTTTCCCAAAACCTTCTTCCTCAGTATCTCCTCTAGCAAGACATGTTTGCCAAAAGAATCTTATTAAAGCAAACACATCAAGCAATCTCCTGTAATAGTTCTCAGTGGTAGCCATAATTTTTGTACAGTTCTTGTACTACTTACTGTTTCAATAGCTGGTACAAATCTGTCCCAGCTATCTCCTGTTGGCTTGGCCACCCACACTTTCTCAGCACACAGACACTGCCCTTCCTTCCCAGGCTATTGAGCTGAACAGCACCACAGGGTAACAGCAAAGCCCAGCTAGTTGGTAACCTGCATCACTTCCCCTGCACACAAACTATCTCAGAATGATCATGGCACAAGAAATTTAGGTCACAGTAATGTAAGCCTTGGCACTGAAGGAGAGAAGGAAGAGGTCAGGAAATGTTCGGCGATTCAATTCTTTCTCTTTCTTCTTAAGGGTGTCCACTACTTAACAGAAACCTAGCACAATCTTCTGGTCAGCCTAAGCTTTAGGTTTCAAATGCCCATTAAACCTCTTCAAGGTTTGAGACAAGTTAGGAGGAAACGTCCTGAGAGGGGCGTCTCCTCTGAAGAAGGTAGGTTTTGGCACTCCCGCCCCCTACCAACTACAAAAGAAATTTTTTGGTGGAAAGTGAAAAAAACTGCTTATTTAACAAGCAGTGTGCACACAGGCATGGGAAAAAGAATGAATAATAGTAGATAATAAACCTTCTTGCTGAGGAGAAAGCTGGTGGACTTAGTGTGTCTCAGCCCCTCCTGAGGTCCAGAGCTGGGATGCGGCGTCCTGGGCCTCCCCTCTGGGCTACGGCATGGGGCTCTCAGCAATGGTCTGGTGTTTTGGACTGGGGCAAAGCGCAACAGTTCCAGAAGAAGAAGCCACAGTGTGGGGAAAACTTCTTGCTTCAGCTAACAAAGGAGAAGCTAGCTAAGAGCAAAGAATGCAACTCTCTTTTTCCCTGCTGCACACACAGAGCCAAGGGCTGAGAAAAACCAGAGGAGTACCCGTGTTTGAACACAGACCACCAAAAGAATTCTCCCAGCTTCCCCCCTCTTTCCTAGACTTAGCTTAAAGTTGCAGGACCCATGTCTAGGCATAAAGCAGATGATAAGGGATATAGTATCATAAAGTCACCCCAAGACAAAGACCCACCTTGGTCTTTCACCAGCATAAGGCTCAGTTGTCCTATCCTGGTGTCTCCAAAGGCTGGCAACTAGCCTGTACTGCTTTTGCAGATTTTAGTTACTCTTCTACTACAACCCTAATTTCAAGAGAGATGATCCCCACCTGCTTGAGAGGTGCAAGAAAAGAGTCATGTGCAAGAGGAGACCAACAGTGGCATTTTCGCAGGCTTGTCTTTGAAGGAAAACTGCCCCCAGAGAAGCCGAGAACTAGGAGGGACAGCTGCTGTCAACAAGCCTCATGCCCCCTCCCTTTTACCCCCACAATGCAGCCAGGCCCAACCTAACCTCCAGCAGGCTGCTTCTACTGCCTCTGCTCCTTCACCAACCCATGGCATACCTTCCCAAAAATAGCTCGACACTTGCACACAATAGCTGGGGCTTCATGATGTTATGATCCGATTAGTGAGAGATGCTTCTGTCTGAATTAAGGTGCTAATGAGACTATATGCCAAAGTCAGTAATAAGGATTTTTTTTAACTGTAAATGTGAGGTAGAAAAATGACGTAGAAAAAAGAGTGGGGCAGAGGAGACAGAGAAAGAGATTAAGCAGAAAATAGTCACCACCCATGGTTCCAGCAGTGTTCCACTGGGTTCTTTGTCACCCTGGGCCTCTTGGTGGGGGCATCCTGGAGTCATTCTTCTGAGACAACCACCTTTATACAGTCCAAGTTCCAGGTATCCACAGGGTGGTCTCAGGTGTTCCTGTAACTTGGGGTGGCAAGAGTATGAGCAGTTGCTTCCTTTCCCACAGTTTGCCAAAGTGGGAATTTTTGTCCGGATGCATTAACTAGGTTGAGTTAATCAGATCTCACCTCCATCAGGCTTGGAATTAGGATCTTCCTGTTGGAAATTTCTCCTGTCTGTGTTTATCTCAAGTTCCTGCTGTGGTGATCCATCTTATAGCAAGTTCCTTCTGTAGCCTTGACAATGTTTTCAGACGTGCAACTGTAGTCTTTAAGTCCGCACACCCCCCTGTAGTCACATGCAGCAGCTCTGCAAGCCCCTGGGGCTGCCCTGCATCCCTCTGGGCACTCACAGTTTTACATGGTTGCCCACTCTGGTAAAATTGTCTGCTCTGTCACGCTCAGGCCACAACTGCCAGGTGTCCCTCCCTGACAGGGCAAGCAAAAGGTTGGGACTCCAACACCCATTAGACTGGACTGCCCCCAGCAGGCACCCAGTCAGCAGATTGGCAGACATCTGGAAATAAACCATCTCAGTAACAAACTTTCCAGTTGTCTTGTAATTTTATGGCTGAATCACAGATCTTTTATCTAATCTGAGACCTAATTTGAGCTTTTCCAAGTTTGTGTAAAGTTATATCAAATCAAACCGAATTGGAGGCATGAGTTCAACTAAGGTTAAAAGGTGGAAACACGTTTCCTACTAAAACCTAGCCAAAAAAACCATTACTGTTAGAAACATTGACCAAGAGCTGTGGACACCATTTGTACTGAGCTAGGTGTTGAAAACTGGCCTTGTAAATGTGGTTTTCTGCAGAGGACGAGCAGACTGTGCCACCCTCCAGGTTTCCCAGCCCCTGGGCTCCAGGATGGGGTGTACAAACCCAAGGAGTGAGCAAGAATATACACTGTTGAGTGGGGAGGAATCAGCAGAACTTCCATTTGTATTTATTTTATAACAAAAACAAATAGCAAAACAAACAAAAATCCCAACAGCAACAAAACCACTTAAGAAAAAAATTAAGGTTTTCTAACATTAAACATACAAACTGACACCAGTGTTTCCACTCACCTCATGTATCAGGGCCACACACAGCGCCAAGGTCTCCTCAGTGAAGAGAAGGTATCAACACCACAGAAGGCTTCACACAGTGCCCTCCCTCACTGGCTCAGTTTCAGTGTATTACCACATAGCACAGTTCATATGGACCCACTTAAATGGATTTACAGCATCTGTGCTCACTTCTTAAGTAAACTACCCTTCCAAAATGGACACAGAGCTCTCAGAGCTCCAAAGAAACTGCAGGTGGAAGTTTCTTTGGAGTATCAGCAATTCTGATCCTCCAAGCAAGCAAGAACATCACAAAGCTGACAAGTTTCCCGTTCATCGTAGGAGGAGCTTTTTTAGTAACGCACTACACAAAACTGATGCTTAACTGGGTGGCAGAATTAACAGATACTGAAATTCTGTACTGGTCACTGACATAGAGGGCTCACTTCACCTGCAACACGTGGGTATTTCTAAGACTACAAAAGTTTACCTTGTCTTTTCCAAAAAGAGTAGTTTTCTGTAACTATTTTATAAAATGGCATAGCATAACCAGATTATACAATATGATTTCTTCATTTAAGAAAATAAATACAGAAATATATTCATTTGTCCTGCAAGCAAGAAATTGTTCAAATTTAGCTTTACCTCAGCAAATTTAGTTTGTTACATCCAGCTGTGATTTCAGTCCATGCAGGGACGTTTATCAATCAAACTGGAGTGATTTACGTATACTTACTACCTACAATTCTTGGAAGCTCTAAAGAACTTTGTCTTCAGTCCCTCTTGCTCATGGAAAGAGGGCATTAATGAAGAAAACAAACCTCTAGCAGGGATCCTCAGGACAATCCTATATGGCAGAATGCAGACAGTGCATTCTCAGCTGATGAAATAAACTGATTTACCTCTCAAAAATCAATTCAAATTGAAGTGGATACTCACGTTCAGAACCTATATATCCACAAAACAAAAAAAGAGGGATTAATATTGAAATCTCAAGATTTATATCTCTGAAGCAGTGAAGAATTCTTGCTATTTTGTTTAGGTACACCACAACAAACTCGCTAGCCAATGCAAGAAATGAACAATAAAGAAAATACTAAATTAATGTGCGATGAATTTAAGACCCATTTAGAAATCCATGCCCCAACTGCCAGCTGGTCAAACCAAGTGGGGGCTTACATAGTCACCCACATACAAATGCCTCAAAAACCAAATAAATATTTTGCAGCTATGCTGTCTCAAACTGAACCACAGAAAGGCATCATCTGTGGCTCTTCATGTCCAATGGCCAGTCAGTGCCAGCACTTCATGCATTTGAAATACGGTATAATAGAACATTCTTAGCATTGATAAAAAATTCTGCTGCAAAAGCCCTTTAGGATAATCGAGCCCAACCACTCTCAGCACCACCAAGCCCACTACTAAACCAGGTACCTAAGCACCACATCTACATGTTTTAAATACCTCCAGGGATGGTGATTCCACCATTTCCCTGTGCAGCCTGTTCCAATGCTGGAAAACCCCTTTGAAGAAGAAATCTTTCTCTAATATCCAATCTAAACCTCTCCTGGTGCCAGTTCAGGCCATTTCCACTTGTCCTGTCACTTGTTTCTCGGGAGAAGACATTGACCCCCAACTGGCTACACCCTAAATGTCCCCCCTGACCGTTGTCTTCCAGGCTAAATACTCCCAGCTCCCTCAGCCACTCCTCACAAGACTTGTGCTCCAGACCCTTCCCCGGCTCTATTGCGCTTCTCTGGACTGGCTCCAGCACTTCAATGTCCTTCCTGAACTGAAGCCCAGAAATGGACAAAGGACATGACGTTTGGCCTCACCAGTGCCCTGTATAAGGGGACTATCCTGCTGGGACTATCCCTGCTCCTACTGACCATACAATTTTTGATACAGGTCAGGATGCCTTCTTCTGGGCACAGGTGGCTTGTGTTCAGCTGCTGTCGATCAGCACCCTAAGGTGCTCTTCTGCTGAGCACCTTTCCAGCCACTCTTTCCCCAGCCTGTAGCTCTGCCTGGGGTTAACGTAAAGGCAAGGCTCAGCACTCAACCTTGAGGTTGTCGTTCAGTTAACCTCAGCCGATTGATCCAGCCTGTCTAGGTCTCTGCAGGACCTTCCTACCCTCGGCAGATCGACATTCCTACGCCAACACAGTGTCATCTGTAAACTTACTGAGGCTACACTCATTGTCCTCATCCAGATCACAGATAAGACCAGCTGGCAGCTGGATATAATCCCACTCACCTCCATTCTCTGGGCCCAACCACACAGACAGTTTTTCACCCAGTGAGGAGTGCACCATTCCAAGCCATGAGTAGCCAGTTTCTCCAGCAAAATGCTGGGGGAAATGGTGTCAAAGGCTTCACTAAAGCCCAGGCAGACAACATCCAGTCTTTCCTTCATCCCCTAAGAAGGTCACCTTGTCAAAGGAGACCATGTGGGCTTAGCAGGACTTGGATTGTGTAAACTTGTGTTGGCTGGGCCCAATCCCCTGCTTGTCCTGTATGTGATTGCCATGTGATGGTAATCAAAATTATTTGCTCCATGACCTTCCCAAACACTGAGATCAGGCTGACAAGCCTGTTGGTTCCCTGGATCTTCCTTCCAGCCTTCTTGTAGGGGAGTATCATGTTTACCTGTGCTGGGTCTGGCTGGGACAGGTTCTTTTCCCCACAGCAGCCTTTACCTTGCTGTGCTGTGTCAGTGACTGGTGAGGTGCTTGTAACACAGTGGTGCTTTGGCTACCTCTGAGCAGCCCTGGCCCAGCATCAGCACTGTCCTCCCAACATTCTGCAGCCTCACCACCAGCAGGCTGAGGCTGGCCAAACCTGGGGAGGGGGCATGAACAGGACAACCGACCCAAACTGACCAAAGGAGTATTCCATACTATACAGTCTGCTCTGATACAAAGCTAAAAGGCCACAGTCTATCCTCCACAAGTCCAAGGTGGCAGTTCTGCTGATCCACCTCCTTGCTTCTCTGAGAATGAAAAGCTCTATCATTTTATGATCTCTGTGCCCAAGACAGCTTCCAACCACCACACCACCCAGCAGACTTTCTTTGTACACAAGTCCACTGAGGTGCCTGGACCCAAACACCCTTGAAAGCCAAAAGCCTGTTCTTCCATAATCCTGGGTAGTATCTCTGCTGACATTTTTTTTCATAGTGCCAAATACCTTAAACTTAACTTCATAACCAACTGTGACCAAGACAGCCACCAATCTTCACCCATCAAACTATCTTCAGTTGCAAAAAACAGATCTAGGGATGCACCTTTATCAAAAGCTACCTTCTATGTACTTCAGGACCTTGACAAGCTTTTGGAGTGCACCCATGCAAACTTTCTGAAGGACAGCAAGGACAAGTGCAACATCCTGCACCTGGCCCAGGGCAACCTCCAGTCTATGTACAGACTGGTGGTTGAAGGGTTTGAGACTACAGAAGGACTTGGGGATACTGGCGAATGAAAAATTAGACATGACCCAGCAGTGTGCACTCAGCCCAGAAAGCCAACCGTGTCCTGGGATGCATCCAAAGCAGTGCGGCCAGCAGGGTGAGGGTGGGGATTCTGCCCCTCTGCTCTGCCCAGGTAAGATCCCACTGCAGTGATATGTCCAGCTCTGGGGTCCCTAGCATGAGAAACACTTGCAACCTGTTAGAGAAGGTCCAGAGAAGGCAACAAAAATCATGAGAGGATAAGAACACCCATTCTATGAGGAAAGGCAGAGAATTGGGGTTTTTCAGAAAATATGGTTCTTGGAGAAAAGATGATTCTGGCAATACCTTATTGTGGGCTTTCAACTGCAGTGTAAAACATGGAGACTTTTTAGCAAAGCCTGTGACAGAACAAGAAATTACAGATTAAACTGAAAGGGTAGATTCAGACTACATGTAAGGGAGACCTTTTTTCCATGGAGGTGGTGAGACTGGCAACTAGAGCAAGTTGCCTGAAGAAGTTGTGGATACCCCATCCTTGGAAACATTCAAAGTCAGGTTGGATGGGGCTTTGAGCAACCTGATCTAGTTGTTTTTCTTTTCCACACTCACACTAGGAGGGGGTAGTGGTGTTTTGTGTTGGGACTAGATGGTATTTAAGGGCCTCTTCCAACCTAAAACATGTTCTTTTCATGCATTTCTTAGACCTCTTCAGGTCATTTTTTAGGTGGCACAGACAGCACAAACTTCAATCCATGAGTAAATTTCAAATGTGTGCATTGAGGTCTCCTTACTCCACTGCTGTTATCAGGTCTATTAAAGCATATAACAGTAACATCTGTTAAGTAAGCAAACACAACTGTAAGTCAAGATAGCATTATGAGAATCACGCTTTCAAATTCTTTGCCATCCAAAAATATTAAATTTGTTCAGCACATCCTAAAACATTATGTCATCTAAGACTGTAGGAAAGGGGGGAAAAGGGCAAATTTTAAAAAACTATCTTTATTTTTTTTCTTACATTTAAACAGGGATGTATTTCAGTTTTAGACATCCAGCCATTGTTTACTTCATTACTTTAGACAGCAAGTATATAAACGCAAATCATACTGGCATATATCTACATTAGCGCCGACTGCTTTACTAGAAGAAAACCTTCTTCCGCATTAAAATCAAGCACTTTAAAAAATTGCTGAAAAGCAAGTGCCTTGCTAGTCATTTCAGCAGATAAACAGCTTTTATATATTCAACCATTGTAAGTCCATAATATTCACACTGTCTTGTTATGGAGTTCGGATCATACAAACACTGTAGAGATCAAAAACCTCCAAGAATAAAACTCATCATGTATGTGAGAAATACACATATCACATGTACAAAGAACAAATTTGGTCGAGTACTATAAAGAAGGATGTGCTTTCACATGAGAATGGTCAAGTGACCTACTTCTCACCTCGAACAAAAACAGAGAAGTAACTTCATGAGTTTGAAATAATCAGTAACACACTCTGGTGGAGTGGAAACTTATGTTACACAGCGTGTTTCTGTAGGCCAAGTTCAGGTTTTCTAAAACAAAAATTTGAGATCATGAACAGTAACAATGACGAAGATCAAAGATCAAAGTGTACATATGAGCACATATTCCAAACAATAAAATACACTTTTGGCTCTTAATGGAAAATAAATTACAAAATAAAATTAAAATCCTTGTAAATGCAATGATTAATTCAAAGGTGTACCTTTGCTTTCATATACATTTTAAATGCTACCACAAATAAAAATAAATAAGTATGCCAAAAGACATTTGTGGACAGAAAAAAGATGCTACTTAGCTCTAGAAGAATTCTAAAGAAACAGAGATAATCTGTGTTTTGGTCAATAAATCTGTCTAGTCACTTCCATCTTCCACAGCCCTTCCTCAATAACTGGCAGTTAAACATGACAAAAACCACAACCCTCTAATTATGGGTTTAAAAGAAGCATATGTTTTCTGAAGAAGAAAATATAAAATGGGCTGTCTTGCCTACAGAACTGTTGGTTTGTTCATATTGCAAGCACTTCATCAGACTGTAGAGAAGCACCTGACACATCCTTGCCATCCTATGATATTAGTGACCTTACACTGCAAGACAAGAAAATTCCAGGGAAAAAAGGCAAGAAATTTGGGATACTCTGGGCTAGTATGCAATGAAGGCAGAAGTCTAACTCACTTCCTTTGCATTTGTTTTCTAAATTAAAGAGCAAAATAATTCACTAATACACCTCTAACTTTACATGGCACGTCCATATTTTCAAGTTAAAGATGCTGTAAATCATCAACTACCTTAGTGAATACACAGGCTTTAATACTTACTTCACTTTTACCAGATTCAATATTTGTCCTGTAGAACTCTTGAAGGTAATTCGATCTTGTTAACATTACCAGATGTACAACTTCAATTATACAAACATTTGTATTCTTTGCACAAACATTCTTATAATTTCCACTGTACTGCAATTTCCATTGTAGGCAAAATAAAAGCAGATTTTCATACCGAGAGGATACTGGAAATACTTTCTTTGCATTAGTAGCACCAGCATTTTGACAATTGTCAACAGTTAAACCAGCATCCCCAGTATCTCTAGACAATGACGATTTGACTAGAGTAACAATTTGACTAACCAGTAATATTGAGGCAAAAGAAGAAAAACAATGCAAGTGTCGTAAAATAAATCTTAAGATTTTATTATTTTGCAATATGGTTGTGTACCTGTATTTTTCTTCTGCATTCTTGAAGAAAACTGCTTTAGATACACTGCTACAAACTCAAATAACTGGTTTATGACATCCGTCTTCATCTAAGACACTGCTACCACTTCCTAGGAAATAAGAAATACTTCTCAAGTTCAGTTTGGCTCAAGATATAGTTCATTTCTATCATTTCATTGGTCCATATGTTGATGGTCAAAGAAGCACTCCTATTTGAAAACATCTTAAAGCTTTCAGAGTAGATGAATTAAAGAAACAGAAGATGGATGCAGAAGAACCAAATCAAAGCACAGAGGCACGAATTGTTTCTCAGGGAGTCCTCGGAAAATGTGTTTATTATGGAGGTTTTTGCTTTGGGTTTTGTTGCTGGGTTTTTTTAAGATCACAAGACAACAGTTGAACAAATAAGCATTTTCCCATGTTCTGTTTGGTTCTAGTCATTTGTTGCGCTGAATAGTTTTCCTTTTCCTCCGCTTGAATAAGCAGCAGCACCTGCAAGTGTTACACGAATTACATATGATATAAAAAGAAACCACAAAACTAAACTGTTAACTCTATGTCTCATTTGAAGCATGTAGTTCAGGTATAGCCAGCACCACAAGGAACACATTAAGCTCTATTGCAAGTGATTGATTTATTAGAGAAAGAAACTGAAGCAGAGGTATTTTTGACACATTTCACTTTTCTTTGGAAAAAAGTATCAAACTAAAAAAGTTATAATGCAAGTAGCTGCTAATTTTAGAATATTCATGAGACTATCAAAAGCACAGGTATTATGGGCTGACTTAAAAATGCATTTGTAAGAATAAAGAATAGTCCATTACCTGAGTACCCTTTCATATTAACTGGCAATATGTCAAACAGAAGCTTGTGCTTATGACTGTGTCACCTTAACTGTGCACTTAAGACACTATTGTTGCTAAAACAAGAACACAATTTGAGCTTCCTTTGTCAATCGGAACTTGGAAAAACTTTCTCCAAGGCTATTCCACAAGATATCTTAGAAGAAAATGTTCGTAAACAAAATAATTAATGTTCTGATCTAGTGCTGTGATAACACTACTACAGTGAAAAATCACAGCTTAAATATAAAGAACACTGATATTCTCTCTTCTGCTTTATTGCACACTACATGAATGAAACTAAAACTGACAAATACTGTGAATTTGACTTAGCAAATAGAGACAATCTGAAAGTACCTGAAAGAACACTACAAAATGAAAAAGAGTTGGAGGGAGTTAGATATAGATAATACAGAAAAGGACTGCAGAAGTCCAGAAAGTATTTTTGAAAATAAACTAAAGACGAGAGCAACAAATAACACCAAAAAAATTAATTCATTTAAATTGTACCGTTAGGCTTGTTTTAAGCAACTCCCAGGTCCTGAACACCACCTTTAAAAATAAAGCTTCACACTAAAGTGTTCACAATGTGTGCAATCAAAACTGAACATGCAAGCTGTCTACTTTAATAGAGCTTGTCCCATGGAGTTCTGTGGTTTGTTTATTGAATTCTCACTTGCAGTGCTATGCACTGAAGAATCTTAAACTATGAAGTACAGCAGCAGTGAAAATATAAATGTACTGCATCCATAGCCTTGACCAGTTCACCAAGCATTTTATATTACTAAAATTCAAAAGGAATCCAGAGGATTTAGTTTAGAATATGGGAAATGGGGAAAGCATTTAAAAATCAGGGAGAATAAGGGTCTAAAAATAAGGTTCTACAGGGCGTGAGAACAACATCCAAAGTAAGGGGAGACAGAAGTTACCTTCTCAAAATATCCAAGGCACCCTGTTGCTCAGTCACTGAAAAAGTAGCAGTGGGCAGAGGCAGACCAGAACTGCTCTGAGAGTTATATAACTTTCAGTAGAAAAAAACATTGGTTATTGATGAAGAGGAAGCCCAAAATTAAAATTCAGTAGGGGAAACTACACAGGTAAGTATTTTTACAGCTAGCAGAAGTATCATACTGTATTTACTAAATTTAAAGTACTTCTTAAAGAAGAGATATAATTGGTTTTGAAGGGTAGTAGCCATTGACTGTAAATGAAATTCCCCCATAATTACTAACCGTTTTTTTAGCATCTGCCTATAACCACTAACATTCATTATCACTTGAGCTTTGAATTTACTTGTAGATGTATGAACTCCAATTTAGTTTAATCCTTCTTTCACCCCAAGTATTTTATATAAATAAAATTTGCTCATATGGAGCACAACCCAAGTAGATCAGACTTCTTAAATGTTTAGGATTACTTGGATCCTCTTTGCAATTCAAGGACACTTTAGGTTTTCTTGCTTTCCTTACTAGAAAATTTTAACTCATCCTTGCTGCAAATCTCATATTGTTCTCTATTCCTTCTGCATAGCCTATTTAGTTTGCTACTCCTCTGTCAACCAGAGAAAAAAGGCACCATGCAATGGTGAATTCAAAAGTTCTATTTTTAACCAACAAAGCATTGCTTTTTTAATCTGGTCTTCTGCAGTTTGCGTAATACTACTATAAAGAGTTTAATTTCCATTAACACTTGTTTTCTTTGGGTTTTTTTTAATTATAAAAACTATTCAACTGTATTTCATTTCAGGGAGAAATCACTAAATCCTGAAAAACTTTTATTTGGTGTGGAAAAATAAATATCTTATTAATATATAACACATCTAAAAAGGACTAAAGGAATGCAAATTCCATGACGAATTGTAAACCACAGGACTGTTTTGAAAATTTTATCTGAAGTACACTGAAACACTCTGTATTTTTAAATCTAGAAGTGCTAGTCTTCAAATTGGCTTCCAAGAATAAATAAATGTAATTTTAAAATATATGCACCTTTACATGGGATTAAGATAGATCAGACTGTATTGCCTGACAATATATTTTATGAAAGAAACATAACCATGAATTAGAGATCCATAGTGCATAATCTCTCAATGACCATACTTCATAACAGAAATGTAGACTTGTTCTTAAGAATACTGTCACTAGAGGGTGTTATTGTCACTTATAGATATTACATTGCTTAGAACTCTATTTAAGGCTATAGATGGGTGCATTATTAAGCACTACTAAACCACAAATTTATTATACTATTCAATATGCATGCAAAATACAGAAGAGGTAAGTTTTAAAAATTTCTTCTTCTGGGAAAGGATTTTTTTTTAAATAAACCATTTAATGACTGCTAAACTTTATCTGTAGTTTATGTAACAATTCTAGAGCAGGCAGTATAATAGCAATCTATAAAATGCATAAAATACTGCACTTTTCCTGTACAATCTGAACTGACCTTTGAGGTATTATCTAAAGTAGCAATCTCAGCATTATGGTTTTGAACACTTCTTGTCTTTCTTAAGACATTACCGTATCTTTTTGCCTGTTAAATACCCTTCCTTCTACCATTTGAACAGTGCCTTGGGCCAGCATTCTAAAGCAACTAAATTTGTCATTTGTGTTTACATAGCTGTGTTTTTATATTTGCCATCAAGCATGTGGGAGATACTTTACCGCAGCATTAGTAACAAGTGTTTAGAGTTGCAAAAAAGATGCAAGATGCAAAAAGGACAGATCATATAATCACTTCCTGTTTGCCCTTCTCTGCCTTCCCACAGAAGAGCCTTTTGGTTATCCAAATCACACATGCTTCATAGAAGCAGCCATTCTGATGGCTAGCAAACAGTAAAGACAGATTAACTGCTCAGTGATAAATGAAAGACCATCTGTAGAAGGTTATAGATAGATCTGTAGATCCTCAAGTGTCAGGGCAGCACAGTGATCAGGTTAGTCTTTTCCTTGGTTTACAACTTCAGTAAGTAACAACAGAAATAGGTCAGAAAGCTGCTTTTCTAAAAACCCAAACCAACAAAAATAACCAAGCAAACAACCCCCTCTGCCTCCAACACTCACAAACAAAACAAACCCATCAAAATGCCTAAAACACAATGTCCACTGCTAAGTCATGCTACCTGCATGACCACCATGAAAATTACATGGCATAAGATTTAGAATATATACTGCATCTGAGTACGTACATATTTATTGAACAATGAAATGTTTGGTTAATTGTTGGTTAAATGTCCCAAAACAATAAAATTCTTACTGAAGAAAAAAACCCCAAACTTATCCTTTCTGATTTACAGCATTTCACTGAAATGGTAGCAGAAGCTCTAATATTCAGCTAAATTACATTTGTGCTCATAGTTAAAATCATACATAATGGCATACATAGTGGCAATGCCACATGAGGGCTACCCTCTCTTAAATCTTTTAAATGAAGATACAGTCATGCTAAGTTTCTAAAACTAAGCAAACATCTAGAACAAAGAATGAAGCATTTCTAAAAAGGATTCAAGTTTGTCTCCTCAGAGTATGAGGAAATGTTACATAACAAAAGATATGAGCAAGAGAGGTTAGCTTTGTTCATACTTTCAGGTGGAGAAAAGATTATGGAAGAGGCACAAAGTGAGAGTCTTTTGAGAAAACAATGTCTCCTTAAAACCAAAAATATGCATGTCACAGACATGAAACATACTAGGAATCCCATTCCCTTACACTATTCTGCAGTGTAAAATCTAGAAACAAATGTTTAAAAGTGTCACAACCCCTTTTGATATTAGGCTTGTAATTATCATGTTAAAATGTAAAATTACTTAAATCTTCTAAAGTGTTGTTTCTGAAAAAATATATGTATATATGTATTGATGTTTGATAACAAAGCTGCAGAGGGGGTGTGGGTGAGTGGGCGTGCATGTATGTTAATTACTGCCAAAATATAAAACAACAATTACCCCCCCAAAAAATCCAGTCACTGAGGAAAACGCAGCTTAAACAGACAGCGCTGAGACACTAATGTGAGTGTTTCATACTTAAAAAAAAGAAAATTAATCTAAAGAATAGGACACTGAGACTAGTCATTTTGTCTGTAACAACACCATTTAAGAGTAGGCCAAAAAGGTCAAGGATAGCATATTTCTCCATTAGGTACTCATATCAGAAAAAGTGAACTTCTACAGTTCTCAAGCAGCTGAGCATCTCGGCTCCCGAGAATTTTCTTAACTTTCTGCAGATAACTAAGTAAAGTAGGGAACTAAAAACGGGTTTAATTGTGCTAAGCAGTACTCAAAGTGCAAGAAATTTAATCTTTTTCTGTGTGTGCATGAACTGAGCATAATGAAGATTATCGCTATACTTATTTGAAGAGAGGGGACACAGAATTTATCTATGGGCAGCCTATCAACATCCTTGCCCTCTGGGATTTTTTTGTTTCAAAGATATATATATATATAAGAGAACTGTATTCTTGACAGTAAAATAATACCACACTCCACAAAGATGCCAGCAAAGAATTCAGTTCTTCTCAGTGCTCACAGAAAGTCAGTGCAAAAATGTGGCCCTACAGACACCTCCTTTCAAAACTATTAACTACACATGCAAATAAAGCTTACCTACCAAAACTAGAACCTGCAGAACAATTGTTTCAAGAAAAAATTGTACTTTGATAAATTTCCCTTTTCCTAAAAGTTAGGAAAAAGTGTCACAGAAAAACTGCTGATACTGAATTGTTCTGCTACTAATGTATCCTTCATATCTGTGTGCTTCTATTTTATGATAAACTAGATCCATACCCTTGTAAAATCCTGTTTCAAGCACAATTATAAAATAAAACATGTTGGAATTCATACTACCTTTATCTATCAAGAATATTTTTCTGTACTATTTTGCAAGTCTATTTTACTACTCAAATATATAAACATTAGTTGTCCATCCTATGTTGACAGACCTTAATATTTTTCCCTTTCATTACAATTGTAATATTAAGGAACCCTGAAGTTATGTTTAAGTGATTAGTTAGAAAGTTATCACAGACTAATACTCCGGTAAATACTTTGTTACAGAGATAACTGGAAAAGTTCAAACATTTGCTAGCAATTATTACTTAGTCATGTGAGTTATTTTCTAGATGTTAATATACTAGCTGAATGCTACAATATCTGAAAAGACTGCTTTCCCCTTTCGAACAGAATAGAAAGTAAGAAAAAATATTCTAGTACCCATTAAAAAGGTTGACGTAAAGTATGTCACAGACTACACAACTTAAAAGCAAGCAGGATTTGAAGCAGGCAGAACAGCTCCTGAAGGTGGCTTTTTGCAAAAACAGTTAATTGTTTCACACAATTAAAATGTATTTTGTCATTTGTAAATAGACATTTTATTTTTCAGTTATCTGAAATTAGTTTTAAACCCAATAACAAGAACAAAGCTCCTGGGGCTATTTCTGCCTGCCTGTGCTGTATAACTCACCACATGTTCAACACTTTCTGGCAGCTATACAGAAAGAGAGTAAAGGAAAAAAGAGAATCAGCACACAATATAGAGAAAGAATTTTACATCTTTCACACATGGCTTTCGGTAGTTAGAACACTATCTTAAAATAAATACTTCAAAATCAGTTGAAACATCAAAAATGCATGCATTTCTCCAGCCAGCATAGCAAGACAAGTCATTGAAGACTTAGCCTAAAAGAGCACAAGCTATAGGAACTCTACTGTTTAAAAACTTATAGATAAAATTAAGTATAGCACTGCAGTTTTGCCTCTCACCAATGGCTATTCAGTTCAGACAATATTTTCTGAAAAACTATATGAGAAAAATATTGAGGCAGTCGAGCACACAAGATGCAAAGAATATAAAAAGAAGGACATACTTTGTCTCATCCATTACTTCTACTTCTGCAGGAGCTGTGATGGGTGCATTTGAACGGCCTGCAGTCGGGTCATCTGTGTTCAGTTCTCCATTTGTTGAGCTTACTACCTGAAATCACAAGAAAGAACTGAAATTATGCTAGTGCCAGACATAGACTTGTTAGTTCCACAGGTTACAATAAATCTTTAAAAAAACAGTAATTTTTGTCATTTCCATAGTTATTTTTATTCCAGTAACAGTAACATTTTTTCCACATTTTATTCTGGAATCCCATTTTCCTTTCTTATCTATTAGTGGAAATGACATCTACATGACAGACTCAAGATGAGTGGATGAAGCAAAGCAACTCTGTGGATCAGGTTTATCTCCCCCACATCTCCATAGAGCCTTAAGAGAAGGCACTAAGCACTCTTCCAACACCAATTCAGTCAGTCTAACCCTATCTCTGCTCCTTCAGTGTATTTGTACTCCTTAGTTTAGCTCTTCATATTCAGAGTGAATATGAAGGCCTGATTCATTTGTATCTCAAAGAGCACTCACCAGAAAAGGGGAAAACCAAAATCATCTTCTAGACCTAAGAGTATAGATGGTGTCTGATTTTTAGGACACAAAAACATCTAGTGCCAAACAAGTTATTAAAAATTAGATTCAGCTTCATTCCTATTAGTTTACCTTCAAATTCCAATGTAAATTGTTCAAGTCACCATAAAAGCTGTGGTTCTCTGGGAATATTTGTTTTGACTTTAAACAAAGTGGAACCCAATATTTTCTCTCTCAGTTCCTGTCAGCTTTCCTGCATGACAAATGGAGCCATTCCAGAGGCCTCTCTGTTATTCAGCCCACAGAATACAAAAAGGAAGATGGTTAACTGGCTGTAGAGAAGTGCCTATCTGATCGGAGCTGCTGACAGTGCTAATTGACCCATTAAAGAGTTGACTGACACCATGGAGAGGTCTACTACTTACTACTAGTACTACTACTATGCTTGGCAAGGCAGCAAGCATAAAAATATAATTCTAGTCAAATAATCTAAGAGTTTGCACAAAACATCTGTAAAAAATTAATCAGCTATAGAGAATAAGAATAGTCCATAATTCAAGATTATTACCAGCTGTTGCCTGATGGTCAGAGATTAAGGTAGATGAAAGGAGAAGGAAGGAAATTAATTACCATAATATTATTTCCCTCATTCTTCCAAGCTCTCCTCTTATTATAGCAGTTATGTCTCATCTATTTATAACCAGAGCTAAGAGCCTAGCCTATTGAGGTTTGTTTTGTGGTTCCTATTGTAACTAAGTACAGAGCTTCAGAAGTTTGCTTCAGGCATATGCCACCATCAGGCCACGCTGTCTCCTTTTTCAAGTTTCAGTAAAATAGGAACCACTGCCAAAAAACCCCTGCAGGCTCATAAGAAAATAAAAGACATGTGAGATTGCAGGAGTCTATCTATTTAAATTTTAGTCAATATCACTGAAGGAATCATGGGAGAAGACTTTATTCCTGTGATAGTAAGTAAGTCAATGGAGTTTCAACTAGGTGTCTTAAGCTTAGTTTCATATCATTTGGCATGACAGAAGCACTTCACATTCAGTGACCAAAGTAGATAGGATTTGTACTTTAACAAACCTTAAGATGGTGGTGCAGGCATCCTGAACCAAACATCCTGAGTTACTAGTTATTGGGTTTTACAGAGGTATGGAATATTCTGAGTCATCATCATCGTACATATTTACTAAGAAAGGGGATATAGTATGATCCCAACCACCTCACCAGGTATCTTACTGTGAGATCATTTCATTGCTTCTCGTGAAATACCCAGAGTGGAAAAGTATTTTAGCAAATTAGTTAGCAAATCAGAAGTATTTGCTAACTAAGACAGGGGCAGTCATAAAAATGTAAGGGTAAATAAACTTTGCTCAACTTGATCACCAAATGAGTTTGGTTGCAAAGAAGCACAGAATTGTTACGGTTGGAAGGGACCACTGGTGGGGTCATGCTCACATGGAGCTCCTTTTGCCTAACTATATAACTAGCCACAACTACAGCCTGTAATAATCCATATACGGCAATGCTACCCAATCAATATTGTAGTCAACCTTGTCTGCAGCCCTAATAATGCAGGATTTCTGCTCCATAATCAACACTTAAAAAGAACTTTTCTAAAAAGAACCTCAGACCTCTCCTCAAGATTGAGTAACAGTGGTTGACGCAAAACAGAAGCCCTTGTCTTCAGTTTACTCAAGCAGAAGTAGGGTACATCAAGAAATAACAAGTCAGGTATATGCCCCTTCCTGGAAGACAAGCACAGTACGACTTAGCATTCCTGACTGTTGTAAAGAACAGGCCACAGTTTGCAGAGGCATTTGCAAGAATTCCTGTTTTCTTCTCTTTTCCTAAAAAACAAACGAAAAAATGTATGACTTTTACACAGATATCAAACATACAGCCCAACTGTGGCATCTGTGGGGCTTTCATATGACATTCTCCTTCACACTTCTTTCCCAGGAGCATCTGTTCAATGATTCACATCTATCTTCTTGGACAGCACGTTCAAAAAAAGAGGTCAAACTCAACTATGTACATATCTTAATTTGAATTGGAAAATATGAAAGTAGGTATCTAAAAGTCATTCCTAAATTAGTAATATTTTAAGTATTATGTATGTGCTGTACTAATCTAAGCTGACTTCATCTTTAAAGGAGCCAAAATCACCCTCTGTTGGGGTCAATGCACTACTATCTGGTAACAAAGAACAAAGCTTATTGCAGCTCATTCTTCAAACCGACTTCAAATTCAGTTTTTCTTGACAGTGGTTTCCACTAGCTGGATAAATCTCTTTCAAAGACAGCTTTTGTCCTAAATTGGTTTATTAGTTTGACTGTTTACTTTAAGAGAATTTAAAACACTTCGTTGAAAACTTCACACCAGATAGCAAAAGCCTGCCCTGCCTTGCTCTGGTCAATAACAGATTATTTCTGTCTCTTTGATAGACGTCAAGGAGAAAGAGACTATAGTCCTTCCCACACACATACATACCCATACACACTCACCAAATACACGAACAAATACTATCAAGTGTAACTGTCTGTAGCATGACTTAGTTTAGATGGGAGGAACATTAAGTTCTTCTTTCTAGAAAGTTATGACCACTGAAAGCATAAGAGTATATAGTATAAATCCAAAAAACAGCATCAGTCATGCTTCTCCAGAACCACAAATGCCCTGAGATTCATTCAAATCTACTACTGCCAGAAGTAGCTCTAGTAGCTCATCACTAAGATAAAGAAACAAAAAACTAACAAAGACTCATACAAAGGAGTACAAGAGATAGCCAGGAGTGCTTCAATCTCACTGTCAGTAAGGCTATAGCTGTACAAATTTAATTTCACGTTACATCAGTAAATTACTTTGCAATCTGACCTAACAGAGCCTTTAATAAGGCAAATCATTACACTTTTCTCTCCAACTACACGCCAATCAGCTCAACAATCTGCACAACACAGACAGGACGATACGGGAATATAAGAGAACTGAGCAAGAGTAAGTCATCCAGAGGACATGGTATGCACTGAAGGAGTTGTACACCAAATTCTGTAGCCAGAATGTACCACAAGTAAGGCATAATGAAAATTCATCACAGTAGATCCACATAAAAAGCTAAAACTGTAGGAGAGAGAAGCTATATGAAACTAAGTTTGCTTTAAGAGAAACTTTTAATTTAATTTCTCTACTTGTAACTCAAGTTGGAATGGATTTCCCTTGACGAAATCAATAGCCTGATAAAAAATGGGAGGCACAATTAATCTCTTAGAAGACTTGAATACAACTATAATGAAAAAAATAGGATATTTAAGTTATGGGTTTGCACCTAAAAATTCTGTTAACAAAATGTAGATGAATATTCTTCCCTGAATAGTAACATACTTAGGTTTCAGAAAACAAATATTTTTAAAGTTTCAAATTAGAAGTATCGCAATATTGAAGATTAATTTAAGCTACTCATCTATTTTCAAGTGAGAGAATAACCACTAAACTGAAAACCTAAAACTACTTCAAGCATTTTTATAACCCTATCCTGGTTTAAATTTAGTTCCTTCAAATTTAATCAGTTCTTTAAAAGTTTAATACAAAGAGCACGTATATAAAGAAGCATATACATCACCTTGGTCATTCCTTGCCACCCTCTATGCCATGAGGTAAAGAAACAAAAATTCCACCCACTAGCCATTAATGACACATTAACTGTGGAAGAGATTGATTTCTTAGATCCATGGTCCTCTGGAAGCTTGATAACGGCCATTTATAACAAGACAAAGTTAAGCCTAAATACCAGTTCCCTAAATGGCAACAGCAAATCTTCAGCCTTCTATACTTTGTTTTAGTTTAGTATGCAAACTGATCTTTTACTTGCTATGTTCAAAAATCAGTTAGAAAGTCTGCCATAAAAAACCAATTTTGCTGATTTTCATTACTGTAATCTCAACGGGAATTGCAAAAATTTGAAACAGACATAGGAAAAAACCTTTAACCTTACATTCCATTAAGAATCTCAGTAACTGAATTCTCCACTCAAAAAATAAAGCCAGTCTACATCTCTGAGCAATTCATTAGTGATACTACACAATCTTTTACTTTACCTTCAAAAAGTTTTAAGTTAAGACAAAAGAATAAAAGTCATCACAATACCTTTTTAGTTCACAAAAGCATAGGAAAATTGATTTGTTTCATTTAATGCTTTACTATCTCGACTTCTTGAAGGAGAGGAATATTGCAATTCAAAACTACTTACATCAAATATAAAAATCTTTCAAGGAGTTCCTAAGTACTTTACTGGGAACTCTCTGGGAAATCTTTCAGTCTAATCTGCTTTTAAAGAATTTCCCAATGGGAAAAAAGAAAGAAAAGGTAAGAGGAAGAAGATCAGTTAGTAAGTGATGAAAAAAAAAGTAATGGAACAGATTAATACAGTCTTTATGAGTGCACAAACAGATTGCAGCTCATGCAGAGAAAGAAATAATTCAGTGCTGTGCAACTGACATTTTGAGAACTGAGGAAAACTTACGAAAACAAAGGCACAAAAGAACTTGTTGAATGAATTGCTGGGAGGTATGCGTTGATCATTAGTAAGTCTACACAAACTAGAAAAATCGACTGAGGTAAGTGGAAGAAGGGATGTCTTCCCTTTACAACTCAATTTCCTAATACTACTTGAACTTTAACTAATTCTACAGAGTAAAATTACACATGTCTAAGCACATTAGGATCTTGGGAACACAGGTCTAGGGTCCGGGACAAATTAAATTAATACAAAAACCAGAACAATATCTGTTAATGAGCAAATCAGTCTGAACCTCAAGGGTTTCCACTTGAACTTAACATCACTAAGAGCATACAAATGTATGCTAACAAACATATAGACCAACACATAGTCCACTCAACATTAATATGTCACAGAAAAGAATCACTAGTACATTTTAATAATGTCCTACAAAAAAACCTCAGCAGTAGTATTATTATTACATCATTATTAGATGACTAACAGCACTGACCTAAAAACATTCCACTGTCACTTAAAATAATCTGACAGATTTTCATATCTTGCAGAAAAATTGGTAAAACTGATCTCAAAGATTAGCAATGGCTCACTAACATCACAGAAAAAAATAAATACAGCTCAATTTCACACCGCAGACTCAGCTTTTCCTTTGAACAATTTTCTGTGGGACTTTTAAAATTTGTCTCCTTGAAAGCAATTAGGAATCCAACTAAAGTAGCTAGCTAATGAACCAACTTAACAAACTTAGCATGTTTCAGTTAGTATCCCTGCAGCAAAGGGGTATTTGACAACAGCCAAAGGCTATGTCACAGCATAACTGGAGATATTATGTGATTTTATAAGTGCCCTTATTAAGGAAGCATGACCACAACAAAAAGCAATCCAATATGAAAACACTCTGCTGCACAACACTTGATCTTCAGAGACACAGACCATGGCTGCAGTTTTGCACAGTGTTTTTATTCAAGTGGCAATTGCTTAGCCTCAGCTTATCTAAACGATCTGAACTCCGACAGACTGCCTGTACGCTGTGAAAAAAAAAAGGATAGAAACAACACTATATTAACAGTAAGGAATACTAGTGCTACTTGTGTTATTTCCTAGAAAATGTTCTCCCCATCCCCAAAGGGTATTTAGCATAATTTATAATGGAAGAAAATTTCTCATAATTGTTACATTTTACCTGACAAAGAATAAAAGGTTTCTTAAGTGCCACAATTGCCAACAGAGTCATATGATGACACTTTGAAGTTCTACTAACTGTAATTTAACAAATTCAATGTGTATTTTTCTAACCTAAAAAATGGGAAAAGAAAGTTTTTATAAACATTTATTAATGGGAAGAACAAAACAACTTTTAAATTTTTCTTGATACACCGTAATAATTATCACCTACTAGATTTTTTTACATGACACATGACAGCTGTTTCTAAAGCAATAAAATTTAGAGGATGTTATCACACTGACAGGACTGCAGCCTTGTTTTCTGTATCCTGAATTTTACATTCTTTCTGCAGGCCATGACAATATTTTTCCAAAACAAAAACTTCAGAAGAAACATACATAACTTCGATTGTAATAATCAAAAATGCAGCAGACAATTTCCACACACAGCCCCCACCCAGATAAGACTTCATAAAGCGATATCATTTTCATTTTGGACTCAAAGCTTAAAATCTCATGTAGACTTCACAGCTGGCCTTTTGAATCTTTCAGTATTGATTCCTTACATATTACTCCAACTATTTCACACTTAAATATATTCAAAGAGCAAGACATCAAAAATTTCAAAAATTAATTTTAAAAATTGAAAACAAACCGGGAAAAGAGCTCTTTGAAGATGAAATCAACTAATAATAAAGGAAAAACTGTTGGTTGCTACTCATTTTTTCACTGAGATGTGTGAGGTGGTTCCCTGGTGTTGCGGTGGTCCAGCCCACCTTTGGGCTGAGAATGGACAAAGGCATCCAGTGGGTGGATTTTCCCGCCCGGGACAGAGGGTCAGAGGGCGGAGCTGAGGATGGTGCAGTGGGTGGCACCAAAGTTTAAGTTCCAGCCTCCTGGATGCCATTCCACTGTGAGCTCCACTGTGAGCCCAGACGCAGACAGCTCCGGCAGGAGCTTCCACCAGACACTAAGCTTCTCCCTGTCTCGCCACCGGGATGCTGGAAGCTAGTCGCCTGCTTGGCCACCGGGCGGTCAAGCGGTCAGCGACACCCTGGGAACATTTTTCTAGTCAATTTCTGTTTGAATAAAGTAGTAAAGTTTAGGCAAACATCACTAAATAGCATTTTAATTGATGTTTACTTAAGGAACAAAAAACATGACTTGAACAACACTGAATTCAGCGACTAGTGGTTTTTAGTTGCTAATACAATTAAGAGATATAAAATCTAAACTTCAATTGCTTGCACTGAGGTAAGTATATATCCTGTAAAAAAGACAGTTCAACTGTTTTAAGATTTTCACTAAGAAACATGTAAGAAAAATTCCATGAAGAAAAAGTTCCATAGTTTCAGCACCTGTTTTGATGTCAGTTTGAGAACTGAACTGTGAAATAATAAATAATAGCAGCATTCTGAACACTAATGACAAGCAATCTTAATATGAAAACATGAATCATGTGATACATTACAGGAAAGTAGTATTATGTAATGCAAAAGGACTGATTTAAGTCATGCAAAGAAGCAGAAAATACCTGTACAGAGCCACCATGTCTGTCAGATGCCAGATGGGCTCTCAAATGATGTGGATTGGTTTGCTGTGAGTCCCAAGCTGCCCTATGGTCTGTTGACTATCATTTTTGAATGTATTAGGATTTATGTAAAAGAAAAAAAATTAAAAACAATTTGTGCATTAATTATTATATATTACTTTTAAAAAGCACAGAAGCACCACACACTCAATCCCTATACAAATTGTACTTCCACAGTATCAGCATACCTACACATGCCTTCATATAAATTTTCATACAGAGCCGAAGTAGCTAAACCTCAAAATTCTGAGGAAGAAAAAGCAAACTAACCCTGCAATTTTGCTTAGGTAAACAGACACAGCTCTGAATTCCTAACATTGTTACCACATAAGTCATTAGCCTCATTTTAAAAAAAAGTGAAAATGTTATACATACATGTTAGAACTGAAAGAGAGGATACAGTGTATGGAGGAGAGACAGTGAGTAAAGAAGTGTAAGTAGGGAGAAAATTCACTACTGATTTACTACACTATATCATAGCTTCAAACAAGCAAGCTTTTAGGAGATATTTATGTATCTCTACATATGTAGACTTTAGCAAAGATCTACTTAAATCAAAGTAAAAATAATAAAAACCTACAGTCAGTTTTATTTTCAAGTTTTAATAAAAACATAGCACAAATCATTACACAAAAGAGTAATGCTGATCATCTTACACGAGCAGTTTACCTGATTTTTGGATTGTTGCATTCTGTCTCTGTGCTGATATGCTTCTCTGTTTGAAGACATTGCAGGGTCTGAATGTATTGAACCCACTGGAGTAGGCTACAAATATAAATAATATGTAGCAACTGGTAAAAAAAATAAATTTCTAAGTCTCACCAAAAATTACTGGTTTGTAATAGAAAATAATCTTTAAATCTGACAGTTTCAAATAACACAAAATTATCAGATTAAAGCAGAAGCTTCACTAGATATTTACTAATACCAAGAAGAAAAGAGCAAACCATGACTTACAGAATTTATTGAAGTAGCAACTCTAAGTATTATCATACATTAATTTTCTGAAAGACTTTAGACTGATACTTCCTGCAGTTAGCAGTTAGGACATTCTGATGAACCCTGATGAAAGGTTTAAAGGAATTTTTAATGCTAAACACTGAAAAAATATTTTGCAATAAAATAAATGCTACAATTCTTTCAGAATCACACAAAGAACTGCAGAGTAAAGTGTATCATCTGAAACTGGTCAAACATATACATATTAGCCCTCCCTTCCCCACATATTAAAAAGAAGAGAAAAATTTGAGAAGCTGAAGAAAACTCCATCCTCTATCTTTTCTTAAATTATAGAAACAGAGTGTTTCCTGAAACCTTAAATGCACTGCGATGAAAATATGCAATGAACTGGCCATTATTTCTTCTTAATGAACTGATAAATATCTGGAGTATATCTCATATGCAGAGAAGTTATAGCTCTGCATTTTAAAAGCACTGGGAACAAAAAATTACATGCAATAATGACGATTACTTGCAAAATTTTAAGTTTCTTCAACCCAAAAAACAATCTGAATTTCTACCATCTCATTTTGGATTGAGCAGAGATGTACTTTGATATTAAGAGCACATTTGGAAAGAGACTGAATAGAATGCACTCAAGCCAAAAGATAATGTTAGAATATGCATCTGCAGATGGGCTTGTAATAGCAGCTGTTCACAACTCTATTAGCAGCCTTGAGATGCACATACCTTATGAAACTCAAAACTGATCACAGAAAAACCCATTATATTACTAATAGCTGAACTGTACTCACCAACTGTTTGCCAATCCAGTCGTATTCATAATCAAACATATAGCCTTTCCGATCAAGTAAGTCTGTGAAGAGCTTTCTTAAGTAGTCATAGTCTGGCTTTTCAAAAAAATCTAACCTTCTTACATAACGTAGGTAAGTAGCCATTTCCTCTAGATAAATAAAGATAGATATATATATTTGCCACTATCTGTTTTAATGGAACTCAAAAAAAACCCCACTACCTTCTTTCATTTTAAAGCAACTTGTACCTCTCACCATAAAACCTGAACAGTTGTTCACCATGAATCTGTGAATTACCAGAAAGAAAAGTTACTTAATAGTAATAATGTTCTTTGAGATGCTACCATATTCTGAGATATACTACCATATTCCAGACATATCCTAGCAAGTGATATCCCACTAATTTTTCCTTCATGTTACCTGTTGAGATCTTCTATTCAATGTTCCAATTTTAATGCACAGTGTGCAAAGAAAGTGTGGAGAGAAATGCCTCTACTTTCTTCTTTCTTTCCAATCAATTTTACAGAGCAAGACTAAGGAAAGGTAAAGAAAGGGTATACAACATAAAGCATCAGCCTCGTGAACACAGGGCCTACTGTGGACAGGATTTCCTTTCATTTGTCATGAGCTACTCTCAGCAAATTCACTTTGCCTATCAATCATATTTTGATTACCTTTCAAGGTGTTTACTTATATTTTGGCAAAATCATGTCCATGTCATACGTGTCCCCTGTTCCAAACACTTTATTACAATTTTTTAAAAAGTCATATTTCCTTCTGTCCAATTTTCCAACATCTCATTGATTCTCCCTGTACTTACAGAGAACTAGAAGTGACACTTGAAACAAGCTATTTCAAATATCAGTTCGAGCTGTTTCTAATGC
Source organism: Callaeas wilsoni (assembly GCA_013398955.1). NCBI lineage: Eukaryota > Metazoa > Chordata > Aves > Passeriformes > Callaeidae > Callaeas > Callaeas wilsoni. The sequence goes on from VWPU01009562.1 coordinate 524,682, forward strand.
ATCTTGTTTTTAACAAGGGTATGATTTCAGATTTCAGCTGAAAAGGCTTGCAAAATATTTAGTGTGAAGATACAAGTGCAGACTAGTTGATCACTGTAAGCACACATACAGTATTTTTTAATGTTTCCTTTAGAAGAATCTATATTTGAAGAACAACAGCATTAGCTTACTGCTGCTTCAAAGGGTAATTCTTCTATCTGGGCCCAGTCTTGTTTAACTTATCCATCAATGATTTGGACGGAGGGGCAGAGGCCTGCTCAGCAATTTCACTGACAACACAAACCTGGGAGGAGTGGCCAGTACCCCAGAGGGCTGTGCAGCCCCTCATAAGGACCTCAACATCCTGAAGAGATGGGCAGAGAAGAACCTCCTGAAATTCAGCAAAGGCCAATGCAGGGTCCTGCACCTGGGGAAGAATAATCCTGTGCAGCAGCACAGGCTGGGGCCCAACCTGCTGGAAAGCAGCTCTGCGGAGAAGGACCTGGGTGTTGCGGTAGACAACAAGCTCTCCATGAGCCAGTAGTGTGGCCAGGAGGCCAAGAAGGCCAACGGAATCCTGGGGTGCATTACAAAGAGCAGGTTGAGGGAGGTTATCCTGACCCTCTACTCAGTGGCTGTGTCCAGTTCTGAGCTCCTCAGTACAAGACAGACATGGAGCTCCTGGACCAGATCTAGCAAAGGGCTACTAAGTTGATCAAGGGACTGGAGTATCTCTCATATGAGGAAAGGTTGAGGGAGCTGGGCCAGTTCAGCCTCAAAAAGGGGCGACTAAGAGGGGGCCTGATTAATATGTATAAATATCTAAGGGGTGGTTGTCAATAGGATGGATCCAGGTTCTGCTCAGTTTCTGCCCAGCAACAGAAGATGAGGCAACGGGCAGAAACTGAGGCACAGAAAGTTCCACCCGAACACCAAGAAGAACTCCTTTACTGTGCAGGTGACTGAGCACTGAACAGATTGCTGAAAGCGGCTGTAGAGTCTCCATCATTGTAGATATTCAAGAACAATCTGGACAAAGTCCTGTGCAATGTGCTCTGGGATGGCCCTGCTTGAGCAGGGAGATGGGACCACATGACCCACTGTGGTCCCTTCCAACCTGACCCATTCTGAGATTCTGTGATCTATTACACGTATTATAATTTTAAATTCAGATATAAAGCAATTACCTGTGCCAGTTTCATTTTATAAATTAATACACAACATTTTTATTAACAGCAGACGTTACCTGGAAAGTTTTCACACAATACTTCTATAGGAGTTGCTCGTTTAGTGTCTCCAATTTTCTGGTAACGTTCTTTTAATGTATCAGCCTATGACAGAAGAACAAACAAGTTTCTGAAGTCATACAGCTTGCAGACACACACTCAAAAAACCCCAAACACGTCAATAAAAGCTGATGATCTGAAAACAGGACAGAGGAAGATATCAAAACCCACTACCTTTAAACCTTGCCATGGAAGACTTCCTCTGAGAAAATACATAAACATATGACCCAAAGCTTCCAAATCATCTCTTCTACTTTGCTCTGAAACAAAATGCAAATATTATTAGAAATTTCCATCTGTGCAATTTTACATTACATTTAAAAGACTAGCTCCTAAATTATATAAAAATAATTGTTAGGTATAAAGTATTTGAAACCAAACTGAGCATGTGGGGGCCTTCTTGTGTGCTATGGACTGCCTTAAGAACACAGCTAAACGCAGAAAAAAAGCAGATGCAGACTGCAAGTATATTCATCTCAACAGCACTTTAAGCAATTCATCTTGCTGTAAGAAATTGCTCTCACTCTAAAACACATCTGACCCTTAAAACTGCGTATTAATTCTGAAATTTTTTTTACCTATTATTTGTGAACTTGGAACAACTTAAGAAAGCTTCAACAGAATTAACTTTTCCTCTACAAAATCATAAGAAAACAGTGTTTTCCTCAGGGACCCATTATGGAATTTCTGAGTAAGCCAAAGGTAGGTTGAAGAAGTACTATTATTCGAACAGAAAGCAGTATGTACATACAGCCTGCTATCAAGTCTAGCTGACATATGAGCTTTCACAGAACACAATGCAAGCCAAAGCTACAATTTTTCATCTGCAGTTAAGCAGTGGCAGTCCTTCAAAAAGTTCACAGAAGGTTAAAGAAAAAGGAAAGTAACAAGGAAAACACAGTGTATTCAAAGTCCTCAAAGTACATTTCACATAGTTTTTAACTTAAATCCGTCATCCTTGGGAAAACTGAAGGTAATAGAGAATAGCGAGTCTCTAAATTACTAGCAGAAAACAGATATTTTCATTTCCACCTGACTACATTCTGTATTGTTGTTGAAAGAAATGTAATACATTGTATTACACATTGTAGTAAGAGGCAATATTTAATTCTAAATTTGACTTTCACCATGACACAAGGAAGAAAAACAAAATATTAACTTGTTTCTATTCAGTATTTTACAAACCAAAATCACTATGCTTTGATAACAAGAGAAATGGAGCAGGAAGGGAAAGGAAAAAAATGTTTGTTTGATTTTTTGAACACAGCAAAGCCAACAAAGACAACCTGGTTCTGATCTGATCAACACATAATATTGCCACAAATATACTGCATATGAAGAAGAATTTTTCATTTTCATATTAATAGAACAATGTACTTACTACTCTGTTTTCTAGCCCTGTCTTCTCATTCGAACACTGAATAGACACATATTAGCAAACGAGTAAGAAAATACCAAAAAAAGGACGGTGGTAAGATGTAGGCTACATCTAGCCCCTCACTTCATCACACATCTGCCAGTCATATGAGGCTCTTTCAGTCATTTCTCCTTCACTCATTTCTATGTTTCCAATTCCCTTGCCAACATTCTTCTTGTTTGTGTTCACTTCTCCAGTCTTGTTGTCCACCGTAGCCACTTGTCTCAGTGAGGGCCCTCCAGACAATATGGTCCTATTTGAATTTCTCTGCCAACCCTACAACATCCCACTTGCTGGCCACATGCTATCCTGATACAATCTCATAGGTTAAGAAGAAAGCAGGAGTAAGCTGCAGAGTTCTATGCCTGACAAGTTTCAGCATGTGAAAGAAATGTTAGGTCCAGCTGTTGGCAGAAATCCTGTGCTCTTTATGAGGTAGGGTGAACATGCAGAAAATCACTACTTCCAGGGCAGTGCTCCTGACAAACATATTGTGCAATGCAGCACGTTTCACATAAGGCTTAGCACGATCAGGGCTAAGATGGGGGCAAAGCATACCGGAATGTTGCAAGTGTGCAATAGATGGTCCATCTATGGGCAACACTAGGGTACGGCTCACAAAAATGGAATGGAAAGTTCCATTTGGTCTTTGCTAAGGGACAATAATTCCTCTCACTTAATTTCTCTAAGTTATGCCAATGAAAAATTAACCTTTTCTTCTTTAAAAAAACTAACCAAAGTAATAGCATCTTATTGAGGCAATTGCACCATTACAGAGAGTCCTATCTACGAAACTTTTAATCTTTATTATTTCAAATTAAGGCGTTTTGTGGTGTTATTTTGTTGGGTTTTTGTTTGGTTGTTTTTTGGGGTTTTTTTAATGAGATGTGGACTGTTTGCAATATTTCGGCAGCACAGCACAAATTTCTCTGGGAACTAGGATAGAATATTTAAATTCACAATGCCCTCAAAAATATGCCATGGGAAATGATTTTGTGTTTGTTTTCATTTGGGCAACAGGGATTGTTATTTAGAATCCATTCAAGTTCTTCACTGATCACTCTGGAGTAATTAAGAAACAGTAGTCAAATATCCTTTCCTATGGAAATCTTCAAGATGAGCCTGAGAAACAGAAAGCCCAAAGATTATATTGCTATTATTCAAAGAACGACATCCAAAAAATGGAAAAACTAGCAGTGGACTAGCTGGAAGACAAAAGGATTTCAAGCATCAGCTGGAGGATGGGCTGCTGATGTACACAGATCCTATTGTATCACATTTTAATGATATTGAGAGGATATGTTGCCTAAAAGGTAATACAATCATAACAAATACACAACAAAGCTTTCGGGCACATGGTTTCTCTCAAAGAGATCATCTGAAGCTAGCTAAATTGGTAAGAAACTAGTATTTTTTATTTAGCTCATAAACTACAGACAATTATCTCAATTCAAACAGGAGGTAAATAAAAACTAGAGCTTCATTCAGCAGGCTATGCCCAGAAATTACCTTTTTTAGCATAAACAATTAAGTAATCATAACACAGTTTAAACAACAGACATTCAGTCTTTACTAAGCATCCAGCTCCTTAAAGAACGTTTAGGAATGATCTAGCAGTAGAAAGATATGACCTATTTGGACCAGAAGACACAGTATTATTTACCAAGAAGATGACATGGTTAGATACAGAGATGGGGAGTGATTACTTACCTTGAACTGTCAGTTCCTACAGTTTAGCAAAAATAAATTTGAAACCCAGAGTCTATAGCCTTACTAAAAATGACTGGATTTCATTTAATAATGAGGGAAGAGAGCCTTTCTTCCTGCACAAAACCATGAATTCTGAAGTTAATGGTTCTGGTTCATAAAAATGAAGTTGCATGCCGATTTTATCCTACGTACATACTGTATGCCATATTGTTGTCTTAAGATTAATATCGACTGAAAGCAAAAAAACCACTTATTTTCATTTATATTTTTAATTAAGAGTGCAAAGACCTATTTATTGTTTGTTTTAGAAGCAACTGAAGTCCAGTGATAACTCAGTGAGTATGACAAAGAAAACACCAAACTTCCTAGAGAGGAACCCAGGTCTGGGAAAGACTTCATCCTGCACGACTAGCTCAGTGACAAGTAAAAGCTGCTGCATCTCCTGTAGAGCCATCACCACAAAAAAACAACTACACAAGCAGAAGAGATTTTCTTTTTTTTGAGCTACTAGAAAGACTTCGGGATTTAGGCTAATAAAATTTTAGGACCAAATGTTTACTGTTCTTGTAATAAGAAATTAATTAAAATTGATCCAATGTAGAATTATTTGTTGATGGTTTAGATTACAAAGGAGTCTGGCCCCTACTGGCCACTACAAAACTGACTCTAAATCTAGAACATATGACAGCTCTGACAAGAGAGTACATGTAGTAAAGGTAAGCATGGGGTCCTCCTGGTTTTGTTTGAGGATAAGTACTTGTCTAAAGACATTGGCTTCATTTGGCCTTCCTATTCATATTAAGAGCAGACTTGCTTCATTCCCAGAAGAGTTTCAAGTATTCATTGTACAATAACTAAACCTCGCCTTTGCAATAACTAAGCACTACCATGAAAAAACCAATACAATCAAGGATATGGGTAGTTCCCCAGAGACCATTACAGAAGGCTAGATTGAAGTAAGTTATGACTCCATGTGACTATACTTTCTCTAGCCAAATAACTTAGATAACACTTTAACAAACTGTTTTTCTGAATTTAGGGAAATGCCAAAATAATTACCAATTTACATATCCAGCAAACATAGAAACACAGAAAACTGCAGGACTTTTACACCTGCAGATTTTTGTCTTCACTAACCTTCCAGTCAGAATCTATACTCTCTGGAATCTCACTTTCCCTTCTTGAAAATGAAGTGAACTGGAGAACAAGCACAGAGTAATTTTATCCCTAAGAGAAATTATCTTATGGAAAGGTAGGGCACCAGCTACATGCTAGTAAGGGCTGCAGAGTATTTTTATTTCTTTCAAATAGCTCTCTGAATAAAGCACACGCTATTCTTCACATAGACAAAACACCTTCTATTCCTATGTTAAATTGTTAAGTTTAAGGTGTAAGTTAAGGTTAAATACTTTTGAGTGCTGTTAAGCTTTTAGGCTGTATTCTTTTTTATACTTGTCCTCACTGTCCTTTCGTTACTTGTCACACGCACCTAAACACACACAAACCTCCAGACAGTTCTTAGTTCATTTCTGTTTTGATTGACTGGATTTAGTTGGGGTTTCAGGTTTTTCCCTTTTTCCCTGGTGTACCTTAACCATCTAGTAAGTAGCAGAGCAAATCTTGCAAGGAACTTTGTCGTGCTGTTGCTTAATATTAAATCAGGTTTTTACTGATATCCTTGCTGATGATTTTTTAAGCAATCTCAAACACTTGTTTGTAACAGCTGTCTACAGATACACAGGAACCACCTCATGTTCACAACCTCTGGTCCTCATGGGGGACTTCAACCACTCTGGTATCTCTCGGAGAGACAAGACAGTAGGGCATCAGCAATCCAGTAAGTTATCATTGTTAACTTCCTTCTCCAAGTGATAGAGAAGCTAAAAAGGAGATATGCTATGCTGGACCTTGCTCTCAGCAACAAGGAGATGCTGGTGGGGAATGTGAAGCTCAAGAGCAGCCTTGGCTGCAGCAATCATGAAATGCTGGAGTTTGAGATCCTAAGGGTAGTGAGAAGGGAGCAAAGCAAGCTCAGTACCCTGAATTTCAGCAGACGCAACTTTGCCTCTTCAGGTATCCGCTTGACAGAGTACCATGAGATAAAGTTCTGTAGGGAAGCAGGGCCCTAAGAAAGTTGGTTAATATTCAAGCGTGAATTCCTCCAAGCCCAGGAGCAATGCCATCCAACAAAGTCAAGCAAAAACCATCTGGAGGCCTGCATGGATGAACAATGAGCTCCTGGAGGAATCCAAAGAAAAAAAAGGAAGCATATAGAGAGGGGAAGCAAGGACAGGTAGTCTGGGAAGTATACAGAGAAATACTCTGAGCAGCCAGAGATTGTGGAGAGCCTGGCACAAGCCTGGCTCAGTGACAGGAGCTATGATAGCAATATCGAGCTTGTGCAAATGTAGCAAAGCACAAAGCCAGCATATTCTTGAGATTAACGTTATACAAGAACAGGATGCGAAAGGAGGGTCAGAACGAAAGGAGGATAACAGCAAGGAGTTACAATATCAGCATGGGAAAGGAGGAGAAAAACGAAAAGAATGGTGAAGCCCTAACCGCAGGAATGCAGGTCTGGGGGGTGCTGATCTTTAGAGTACTAACCAATCCTGAGCTTTAGTTTTGCGATATGCATGAGCCTATTAAGTTTCTTATAAAATGTATGCATTATGAGCAATAAACTGAGGCTTGTCGACCATCATAGGATCTACTTGTCTCCCTCCGCTTCCGACAAGAGATCAGCTTAAGAAAGCTAAAGCCCTGATAGGATTAAATGTGGCCAGGGATGTCAAGGGCAACAAGAAAAGCTCCTATAAGTAAGTTGGTGACAAAAGGAAAACTAGGAAAAATGCAGGACCTGTCCAGAAGGAAACAGGAGACCTAGGATATGGAGAAAACTGAGGCAAAAAATTACTTTTTTGCCTCTGTCTTCTCTGGCATGTATTACAGTCATATCACCCATGTAAGAGAAGGCAAGGGTAGAGACTGGCAGAATGAAGAACTACCCACTGTAGATCAGTTTGCAGCCCACCTAAGGAACCTGAAGATGCACAAGTCCATGGGTCCTGCCGAGATGCACCTACGAGTCTTTAGGGAACCTCAGGCGAAGACACCACCCATTATACCCACTACATCCGAGAAGTCATTACAGAGCAGTAAAGATTTCAAAGACTAAAAAAGGAGAAAGATAACCCACATAATTACAAAGGGAAATAAAGGAAGACATGAGGCCAGTCAGTCTCACCTCAGTGCCCAGCAAGGTCAAAGCGTAACTACACTGAGGGACATGGAAAATAAGGAGGGGACTGATGCTGGTCAACATGGCTTTAGTAAGGGCAAATTATGCCTGACAAATTTGGTGGCTTTCAACACAGCTACAGTGTTGCTGCATGATGGAAGAGGAACCAATATCATCTACCTGGATATATGAAAACCATTTGACACTGTAACACAGGATATCCTTGTCTCTGAACTGGAGAGACACTGACTAGACAGACGAAACAAGTGGATAAGGAATTGGCTGGCTGGTCACACTGTAAATTGTGGTCAATAACTCCATGTCTAAGTGGAGACGAGTTCCTTAGGGGTCACTACTGGGACCAGTGCTGGGTAACACCTTTGCTGGTGTCATGGACAGCGGGATCAAGAGCACCCTCAGCAAGTCTGCCAGCAACACCACGCTGCATGGTGCTGTCGACACGCTGGAGGAAAGGGATGCCACAGGGACCTGGACAAGCTTGGGAGGTGGGCCTGTGTGAACATAAAGTTTAACAACAAAAAGTTCAAGGACTTGCACCTGGTTAGGGCAATCCCAAGCAAAAATACACGCTGGGCAGAGAATGGAGAGCAGCCCTGAGAAGGACTTGCGTGTGCTGATGGATGAGGGGCTGGACATGACTGAGCCATGTGCACTCACAGCCCAGAAAGCCAAATGTGTCCTGGGCTGCATCCAAAGCAGTATGGCCAGTAGGGCGAGGGAGGGGACTTTACACCTCTGTTCTGCTCTGGTGAGACCCCACTTGTACTGCTGCATCAGGCTCTGGAGTCCCTGAGATAAGGCCATGGACCTGATCAAGCAAGCCCAAGAAGATGTTCAGGGAGTGCCCCTCCCATGAAGACAGTCTGAGAGTTGGAGCTGTTCAGCCTGGAGAAGAGAAGGGTTCAGGGAGACATTATAACACCTTCCAGTACCCAAAGGGACCCTGCAACAAAGCTGGACAGGTATTTTTACAAGGACATGGAGTGACAGGACAAGGAATAGTGGTTTCATACTGAAAGACAGTAGGTTTAGATTAAATATTCAGGAGAAATTCTTCAGTGTGAGAGTAGCAAGACAATGAAACATGTTGCCCAGAGAAGCCGTGGATGTCTCATCCCTGGAACTGTCCAAGGTGAAGCTGGATGGGGTTTTGAGCAACCTGGTGTTCCAGCCTATGGCACATGGGTTGGCACTGATAATCTTTAAGGTCCTTTCCAGCCCAAACCATTCTATGATTAAACAAGTTACCATTAGACAGAAATAAACACATTCTGTGTTAATATCAGACATGTAATCAAAATTCAGTTTGTTTTTCAAGTAATTACCAGCTTTACATTTTGGTTTAGTTTTCTTAAATGGTTTGGGGTTAATCTTCTTATTTAAAGAGGAGTAATAAATTCATTTGATGTTAGAAATGGTTGTGCCACTGTTGAAAATTTTATTATAATTAGAAGTTTATCCTGCCGAGTGGAGATGAGAGCCCAGTGTCAAAAATGTAACAGTCGCCTTAAGCTGACATCAACATTTATACCTGAAAAATATAGTGAATGCTTCTTTTATCTGAAGAACCTGAGTTCCAAAAGTTAGATTTGGAAAGCGCAAAACCTACACTTGAGGTGCTGGAGTACGCCCACTAAAAAGCAACAAAGCTGGTGAAGGGTCTGAAGCACATATTCTATGAGGAGCAGCTGATGGAGCTGAGGGTGGTCAGAAAAGGAGGCTCAGGGGAGACCTTATCACTCTCTACAACTCCCTGAAATGAGGGTGTAGCCAGATGGGGGTTGGCCTCTTCTCCCAAGGAACAAGAAATAGGAAAACAGGAAAAAGCCTCGTGTTGTGCCACAAGAAAGTTTAGATAGGATATTGGGAACATTTTCTTCACCAAAAGCGTTCTCAAGCATTGGAACAGGCTGCCCAGGGAAGTGAGTCACCATTTCCAGAGGTATGTTAAAAGCCTTGTAGAAGTGGTGCTAAGGGATTTGGCAGTGCTGCGTTAACGGTTGGACTTGATGATCTTAAGGGTACTTTCCTACCTACATGGTTCCATGGCTCTGTTTTATTGATAAAGCACCTTATTCCTGTCTGAGAAGTGTGAATAGTTTCTCATTTACTGTATTAACAGTTCTAGTTAAATTGTAAGTATTGTCCAACATTCTTATGACCAATTCAAAGAATAACCTAATTAGTGATTACCGTGCAGTGATAAGCAATTGGCTTACACAAATTCAAAGGGGTCTAACTAACTGTTTTCACTAGAAAAACACTCCATAGCCAGAATAAACAAACATCTGAGTGCTCACACCTTTTTCAAGGTGAATTTATTCATTCAATAAAAACAACTTTCCTATTCATATACATCTTGTAATTTCTTTAGCTTGCTAGTATAACCTTTAACTACTCTGACAAAGCCTTATTAAGGGTGTAAGCACTAAAAAAATAATCAAGAACTCAGCATCATCTCTAAGCGACTTTACTATTTTATGGTGCATTTCAAAGAGATCAGAGAAACAAGGAAGCACTGAAAAGTCGTATTATTGCAACTTATTGAGTTTTCATATATATATGTATGTATTTAATAAGCCCATTTATTTCCTGGACACTTCACTCCGCCATGATATAATGTGAAGGTATTATGCTACAAAAAGATCCACCTCATCTTTCTTTTAAGGATAGTTAACAAAGAGGACAATTCTCAAGACATGATCACGATGATTAGAGATTCAAAAAAGATTATTCCCATAAACAGTATTTCCATAAGGATAAACTGTATTTTGCACAATACACAAAATTTGCAGTTCTTAATAACTACAGACTGAGAAAAATTTTAACTTGAAAGATGGTTTGTGACAAATCACATCTGTTTCTGTACCTAAAAAGCATACGTACCTTTTCCTAAATGTGTATTTATACTCATGTACCTAGCTGTTCCTGTAAGGCTCTTGTGTTCTCGATATGGTATGTGCTTCTTTGTTTCTGGATCTATGTACTCCTTTGCCAAACCAAAGTCTATAATGTGAATAATTTGCTGGGTTTTGTTTCCAGGTCGTCCTATTAAGAAGTTCTCAGGTTTTACATCTCTGTATATCAAGTTCTTTGAATGAACATATTCCATACGAGAAATCTTCAATGAAAGAAAAAAAAAAACAGACAAGAAAGTTTAGTTTAAGCTTCAGGCTGCCACATTAAAATGTGTTAGAAGCAAAATATCTTACATTGGCTTTACATTTAGAAGAAATCACCCCTCCTAATATCTTAAGACCAAAGGGATATTGTTCTTAACAAAGCATCTCCCAGTTAAAGTAAATGAAAATTGTACACTTTCCCAAAGCAGATACACCAGTTGGTGTATTGGAAACTTTCACACTGGACATTAGTGATGAATCTTGTACATGACAGAAGGTTTTGTCTCTAAGAACAGCTGGCACAAGCATGTTTTGTGTCCATTAAAAGTAAAACCAGAAATTATGTCACCAAGCAGTAAGCAGCAAAGTTTGATGCAGATCTATTACCTATTAAAGGTATAAATGAGAGAAGCACTGAAAGTTCATCACTATATAAAGGCCATTCTAGCTGAACTGCTTTCTATCAGCATTTCCATATTCAGAAAGGAAGTATTAAATAAAGCTGATCTTTGGATCTGTGAGGACTTGAGCATTTTAAAAAAAGAACTTGGTCATTTTGGCTGTAAATAAGTTCAGTGTGTCCATATGTCTGTAGTTGGAGGCCTTTTACACAATTACAGTCATGTTTTAAACAGCTACTTTTAACCTTCACAGGTAAAAATGTCACTATTTAAGGAAGTGGAAATCTGGTAAACATGCACAGCCTTAACTGTCCTTTTTTCTACTTCCACCCACCCTTAGGTCAGAACCAAATAAGGAAATCTTCAATAAAGAGAGTAATTCTTCATTCGATAATTTTGTGCTATAATTTCTGGAAGGATTTGGAGAATTTTTCATTTGTTTGTTTACTTCCTTGCTCATAAAAATGCCCAGGAAAAAAATATTTATGCTATTTAGCAGTCTCATAATACAACCGGTTGTGTGGGCTAAAATTACTTTTATTTCTTTAAGGTTTTCTTTTTTGAAAGAGTATGTTAAAACTAAAATTCACAATTTCAGGTTGTGATGACTACTTAGAAGACACAAGTAATTACATTCACGAGTTGACTTCAAGAACTGGAACAAAGTAAAGGAAAATAATGTAAGAGTATTTTAAACTCTGTTTAAACTGTATCACAAGCATTTTAAATACCACCAACACCAATTTAAAACATGAGAAGTGCAAATCTCCTAAGCAAAATAAGTACTTAATCCACTGAAGACTGATTTAGTTATTCTAGTGAACACTCAAATTAACATCTATTCTACTTACCAACTGTATGGCTATCATAAGAACGGTTTTAAGAGAAAATGTCCTACCACACAAGTCAAATAAATCTTCCAGACTAGGTCCAAGTAGTTCTAGCACCATAGCATTATATTTGCCACATGGGCCAAAATAATAAACCTGAGGTATTCCATCTGTAAAATGAAAATACAAAGTAATGATAAGGAGTTAAATAAGAGTAATGAACATACCAATAAAATTCCTACCCAATTTCGAGTTGGTCTTAAATTAAAAATACATTTTACACATAAAAGAAAAATAAACCTTATAAAAACTACCTGTAAAAGATACAACAGGAATATTGAAGATAGTCACAGAATATTTAATGAAAACAGTACTATTACATATTTGACTTGGGAAAGATATAACGATTTTTATAAAAAATTAAAATTAGAACCTGTATATTAAGTTTTGCAACTATAAATTGAAACAGGGTTTTGAAATGGTATGAAGAAAGGCTTAAATAAACTATTTTACAAAAAAATACACTGAAGTTAAACTATTCAAATTCAGGCTATTCTTACCTTTAGGAATAAAACATTATTATCTAGAGAAATAATTTTTAAAAATCAAAAAGAGATTAATGAACCTAAGTGTTTAATGATAGATTAAGTCTAGACTTTATCGTTTTACATGAACACTTGCCTTAGGAAGACACGCAATCCAGAAGTTTGAAAATATAAATAGTTAAAGCCTTATGATCCAATTTTATTTCCACCTTTTTGTACAATATTGTGTCTTGTGTGTCTATTTAATTAAAAATAACTTGATATCATTGCTTTTACTCGTCTTGTACTTTTTCACATGCACAGGACATCTTCCTCATTCAGCAGAATAAACTTTGTTTACTTAAGGAAGCTAGTTATTCCAGATTTTTGGTTTTTTGTTCTTCAGTACATACCCTCTGTTTCACTTATTCCAAATATTCAATACTCTGAAAATGTATTCTTCTTTTCATGTGAGCTTTTTCTACAGTGTCCACTGTTACAATACTGTACTATACGGAAGTACCAAACCTATTTTCAGAACACCTTAATGAAACAGTGGATTTCACCTTCATTCTCTGTAGGTTAAATGCAATGCTAACTCCTGAGTGTTTTCTGAAGTACATAAAGCCTTCAATTTTTCATACCTTACTATAATGACACTTCCACTGAGGGCACAAATTTGTAATTGTATTCACTACAGCTTTGGGTAAAAAAAAAAAAAAATTAAAAAATAGTGTTTTGCAAAACTAGCATCAAATTAATGCACCATTTTTAAGAGGTTTTTCACTAATCTCTTTTCCTACAATAATAATCAAAGAAGAACCCCTAAAAATCCAGTTTAACCGTTCTGTTTTCAGAAGACTCGAGCTACAATTTGTTTTTCAATATGTATCATCACACCCATCTCTATACTAATATACCTTAAATGCATAATCATACCCACTTCAGAAAGACTTCAAAGGAGTAGCTTATTGCTGCTAATGAAGAAGCATAGACCATATTACATCCTGTATCAGAACATGGTACAAGATAGTGTTCTTCGATTTAAAAATACCATCCTGAATTATCAGATAGATACCTAAAACACTTGATCTACTGATTGGATAAGAATTCCAAAATGTCCCAAATCTGTGTTTAATATGTTATAACTTCTGAACTGACTATGGAGCATCCTGTCTAAAATTATCCATGTTGATAAAATAATTTGATATGAACAGTTCAAAGTACTGTAAGTTAGGGGCTTTGGTTCTTAAACGAAGTACTTTTAGTGCTTTTGTTTAAAAGCAGTAAGCAAGTTCTGCTACTTACATTCTTTCTTCATGTCTCTAAATCTCCAGAAGTCAGAAAGTAACATGCTATTAATAAAAATGTATATAAGGCTTTTTCTCCCACTACAGAGAGATAAATGTAAGCTCTTTTCTATAAACCTTTAAGAGATATTGGTTAGATTAAAAACAAAGAATTTCTGATTTTTAGAAAATTAAGAAACTCCTATTTTGTTGACAAGATATTCCACTACTTATTACCAATTAAGAGGATGTATTTTATTTCCATTTTGAATTACTCTGGCTCAAACCACTGAAGAATATAAGAACAAAATATTCTGAGCTTCTAAGATGCATCTTGCCAGTTATCTTGCCAAGAATTTAAAGAAGTCATTGGTCTTAGGTTTCTTGATCAATATCTAATTTGATTACCATTCAATCCTTTCTAGTACCTTGACAGATCTTCTCCCCATTCTCAAAAAATCCTTTTTAAAAAGAAGTATCCCTCCCCAATTACATGCAGAACTCAGTGCTTGTCACACAAATGTCACTAAAAGTTACATGTAACTTCCTCCTCTTCCATCAAAGAAGAAACATACTTGTGGCCAAAAAAGTAGATTCAGATACTCCCACTAAGTTACTTTAACATTTAAACATCTTTTCTTTCTAGGTTTAAAACTCTGAATATAGCATCATTTTTTTAGGTATGAGTCATATTTGCCTATCCCTACATATTTATACTTGTTGACAAGTAAAACACTTTCATTTGAATGGGCTCAATCGACTAAAGCAATCTACAATACTTAGGTGACTGCCCTGTCATAAAATTGTAAATTCAATTTAAGCCAGTATGATTTAAATCCTACTTTACTCTTAACAAAAATCAAAAAAGTCTTGACTTGGAAATTAACTGTTTGAACATCGCTTGGACTCCAGGTTCTTCTAGAAACATTAACTTTCATTAGCCACCTAAAGTATTACGGCTGTACACCTCTGATCTCCAAAATCAAGTCCAAACACCCCAGAAGTACTTATGTATCCACCAGAAAGGGAGGCGAGGGGAAGGAGAGCCCCCTAAACCAGTCATGTGGATTTATGGACTATATTGTTTAATTGTCACTTAAATACTTTAGTACACCATATTTATGTACATGATGTCTAGAAAGTTTTTAAAGCTGACAGATCTGACTTCCTCCACAACAATGAAAGGGTAAAAATATTAGAATAAAGAAAACATGACTAGTAGATTAAACTGTATCTGCCAAACCCCTTTAAAATAAAGAAAATAAGTTATTTCTCCTTTGGGACCATTATCCATCTTGGTCGCTGTCTTTTTCAAGAACTTCATCACTAAACCTGATTTAAGCTTGAAACTCCATGTTGTTCACTTGAGTTATCTAGAGCAATATACATGACTAGTATCAACACACATTTGTATCTTAAATGTCATAGCTTCAATTATTGTATGTGTGTGTCCTCATTGAGGAAAAAAAAACAGCTTGATAAATAGGCAGCAGAGACAGCCAAAGGAATATGTAAACCACAGGTCAATGGGAACACCACTTGTATTTAATCTCATCTATCACTGACTTAATTTTGAGCTGTATTTTGACAAAACACCTCTATACAATACAATCTAAATTTGTAAACCTCTTCAGCTAGTAAGTAGCTTTCCAGTGTTTTCCACTTTCTTGTACTATCAATTTCTTTTTAGAGCTTTCTCTAAATCAGTCAAGAAACAGACTGATGGTATCTGCATTATATCCTACTGCTTAAGAGTCTGTTAAATCAGACACATAAATGCCAGTAAAATACACAACACTGCTCTTGCAGATCATGGTGTTGTGTATTCAGCTTCCTATACCCCACCGCCTTTTATTTGCAATCCTAACTTTCCTATGTGGCAATTCACTGCACACAAGCCAAGTATCTTATACTAGATAGATTTAAACTGGAAGATTTGCAGTAACAGTTGTCTTTCACAGCACAGTCATACTGGTACTCTGTCAAGGATACAAATCAACCATCTGCCACAAACACGTATACTCCCAAATAAGTCTACGGAATCTGGTTTGAATCTTCTCAAAGGACGTAATTATAAAACTCAGGTTAGTGTGTTCTAGCAGCATACACAGGAGGTCACAGTCTCTGGAAATGTAGCACCTTAATGCTACTGAAGTCATGATCCCCCACGAACTATAAAACTCTAAACATGGAATGAGACACCATATCACTACAACACAGACTACATTTCTTACTTACAAATATAGGAATATGTTTGCAAAAAGAAGAAACAGTAATATAATAATTAGATCTATTTCAAAGGAAAAAATCTTATTTAACTAGTTATTTACATTACTAAAACAGAATTAGAGATGCATTTTATTGTAATCATGACTAAATCAAATATCCATTGATCTAACATTCACTTTGTTCAGTGAATTATCAAGCCTCCTTCCACAATTACAGCTATCTGTTGTATGCTGCACAACACCCACAATTAATCTCTAAAATCTGTGTGATGCCACAATACAAAACCAATATACATTTTTGCATACAACCAGGCTTCTTACAGCCAGTAACGACTGTGTCTCAGAAACATTATCATGTGACTCTGTTATGCAGCTGCCATTCTTAGCAGATCTCTTGCACTTATTCTAGTGGAAAAAATTACTTTAAATTCAGAAAATCCTGTACATGTCCTTAAGCTAAATGCTACAAAAGCATTGGCATAAAACAAGAAAAACTGTCAGCAATGTCTTTATAATTTTTGTTGGACTACATTTAAAAAATACATCAGGTATTATCATCATTTATTCACATAAACATAAATATTATTATATTCACACTAATAATTCAGCAGCTCGATCTTCCTATTAAATGAAGCATATCAGCAGCAAAAACTCAAAACTGCGTCAGAGTTTTCTCCAAACAACTCACAACACAACTGCAGCAGTCATCAGTACACGGATTAACAGTGCCTACAAACAGATTCCTCTTCAGTCAAGAGATTTGATATTTGATTCAGTTTAAGTGCTCTAATACTACATTCTTAAATTAAGCTTAGAGCTTTATTTTCTAAGATCACCTGCGTGTTTGAAGTTTTTTACTTAATAGAGATTACAAACCACTTCAACTAACTGTTTATTGTTTATTCCCCAGCATAATAATGCCAGTCAAATTAGAACAGAAGTAATAAAGCAGGACAGCATTACTAAAAAAAAATTAAAGAAATAGCTGTCAGCTTAAGAGCAAATTCTCAGCTACCTACCTAGAAATATAGTTCAAAGCACTATATTCACGTGAAGTTACTAATAAAACTCACTTTGCGTTTATACTGAATGATGCCTAGGAAGATGTACAGAAACTATATGAAGTGAGACAACTCAGATATATCTGTAAGAACTGATAAAATGTTATTTAGATATGTAAACTACAACTACCCTGAACTGACTGACTTGCTAACTCTGTAGTTTACAGCTAGACATTTTGTCTTCAATATCCCTTATCGTTGATCATTAGAAACATAACACCCTTGTTTTAGAAATTCAGTAATATTCTAAAATCTGAAGCTCCAGTAAATTATTGCTGCTTTATCTAAGACAGGGAACATTCAATTAATATATCTGCACATCACATTTGAGTATTCTCATAAAAGTCTTCTTTTCAAACTCACTTCAAACCTTCATAACTTTCATAACGTTTATCCTAGAATAGCAGCAAGACACCAATCCCAAAATATTTTGAAAAAGATAGAATAAGTTATTTAAAATTTTTTCTAGGACATCCATGAACAAAAATAATCACCTAACAATAATCTAGCTGTAGTGCTTTGTTTCTAGCACTACACTCAAGGAGACTTGCTATTGAGATACTTTCTCATGGTATGATAGAACATCAGTCTAGTAAAGTGAGTTACAGTCTACCAACTGAGAAAGAAATTAAGAAATTATTATACCAAAGTTTTTATCTTGGGAAGAGTTATAGCAGAACACAGAAGCTGACAGACCACAACGAAATCATGCTGGGCTGTCTTTTCTCCCAGAGGCTGAAGTGGAAGACAAGGTAGATATGGTCCAGGGGATGAACTAGAAATGGTATCACTAGCAATCTGAGATCCCACTGCCTTCTCCTAGTGGTTCAGAGTGACAGTGAAAATCACCTGTAATTACCTTAAATACAAAAGATAGCTTCTCTTTCACTGGAGAAATCTGCTTCACGGATTCCAAACCCTGAACAGAGTTGTACAAAAAATATTAATAGTTCACTGAACACTCAGATCTCACATACACCCTCTAAAGCTGGGCTGAACTGAAATTAAATGAAGAAACACATTTTTCTCACCTTAAATATTTTTGTCTTTACCTAGGAAAAAACCACTACACACTGAAGTACTGAACTTCATTCTTGGCCTTCAGCCCATCAAACACATTTCCAACACAAAAAAGGAAACTATAAACAGCAATGTCTAACCTACTAGCCCACATTAAACTGTGTATAAGGTAATTCAAAACAAAAAAGTGTTCTTGTTTTAAGGTACTCTGCCCCCCTCAAAATCAGAAATTCAAAGTATTTCAAACTCACTTCGCTACATTTCCAAACCAAAATGCAATTATCAGTCTGGGGAGTCCTGGCATGCTTTATATGCTAAAGTAAATATTCTACTGAGCTTGACTAGAAAACGGTGAGCAGACTCCACCGCTCTACAACAGCAGCTGAACAACCACACACAGATGCTTCACACTTCCCTCGCTGCAACTTCTCAGGATTACATACAGTCCTGTTTTACACTAACAATATTAAATAGTCAATATGTACACAAGTGATCGGGTAATATTTCTGTATCTTCCAAAACCACATTATGCCCACACCGAAATCTTCTTGCATCACTAACGCAACAGTAACTGTGACATTACAGCTGTCCAAGTACTATGATTCCGTTGTGTCAAAGGCAGGCTCACATGATCTCAAAACCAAAAAGTGTATTTTTAGATTGCAATACAGAGCACATCACATGAATGTTGGTACCAAATCATGACGATTCATGTACAGAATGCAATACTTAGCACTCATTTCACAACGGCCATGACCTTCTTAAATACACCACCTTTTTCCACTATATCCTATACAATATCCTATACAATGTATAGGATATATACTATATCCTTTTCCAATATATCCTATACATTGACTGGCCAATAGTCACCCTGTAAGAAAAGCATTTGGCTTCCAGTTCTTCAAGTGCAAGCGTTAATTAGATTTCCACTAAAAGAACAGATGTACAAAAGATAAGAAAAATAAAACCTGATTTACAATTCCGAGCATCTGCCTTGTCTGAAACATTAATACAGCAGTTTCACCAGTAGGATAATCCACAGCTGAACAGATCTGTGACCTGTTTTGAGATCTGTGACCCCAAATATGACCTCAAATGAAAAAAAAATTATCTAATAATAGATACCCCTTGCTGCTATAAACAAGAACTACAGTAAGTCGGTTCTAACAGCAGCATTACAAACAGGAGTTCTACTAAGTCACTTTAAGCAGCAGAAGCTGCTTCCCATTCTTCTGCTCCACTTGTCAGGCAAGTAAGTACAAAAGAGTTCTCATTCACTTGCAAAGGCTCCCAGCCGTAATGATAACGGCCCATTTATTAAGAGAGGTTGGAATAATCAGTCAGTGAAAGCTGAATAGTTTTTACACTCTTCAACACATAACAACACATAACTTCTTTCATTTACAGACTCCTTTCTGCAAAAAGAAACTGAACCATACTGTAAATACCTACTTGTCAGTTAAATTACAGCATAGCACATGAAATACACCTACATCTTCTCTTCGAATCACACAAAGAAAGGCTGATAGCATAAAAGATGAATTCAAAAATCAATAAAAAATACAAAACTTTTCTATTAATTCCAAACACCTTAGTGAAATTTCAGGTAAGAATTCAGCATTCATTTTATTTGGAGTACTGCACTTATGACAGTATAGCAGTTTTTTCTTATAACTCATACTTGCATATTAAGAAAATACACATTAAACAAAATTTATTAGAAGCAAAGATATTCTAAATTCCATACATATGTTGCTCATTCAGTTGACTAGAAACTTCTGCATACTGACTAATGATCTCAAACTTCCTGAGGAAAACACCCTCGTAGTTACCAAGTGACAAAATCATCACAGAAAAGAGAAAGTAATTTTTATAAAAATCTCTATTCATATATAAAACCTAAATGAAAGCTAAATAATGATGAGACTAAAATAAGCCACATCTCTAAAAACAACTTTAAAATTAGTTTAATAAGTTGAAGGTCCATTTCCCTAAAAAATTAAAAACATTTCACAAAGCCCAAAAGCACAAAAAGTATTTCTTCTTTAAGAAAGATTCTTTACTTTTTTTTCCGTGACAAACACCTACATGTTACTGCATGTGATGTAGGCTTTTCAAAGAGCATATTTGAGTAAAGTTACAGACAACTCTTCTTTATGAGCAGATTCTCACCAAAGGAATACAGTTTTGAAATGTTAATTCTTATTCATGCAAGTCAAAACCACTTTTTATTAAATACAAAGAATTAATACTCTCAGTTCCAAAGTCCTGTGTATAAAAATGGCACATCTATCATATTTCATGCCTATTTTCTCCTTGTTCTCTCCATGAGCAGAACTATAAAAGAACCCTCTGATGATATTTTCAGTCAAGAATGTCTTCCATCTTCCTGGAATTCAAGACACAAAACAGCATAACTTAGCACAGAGATTAATAATACAAATACATATTTTAAAAAAAACCCCAAGCTACAAGGTCATTAGAAAAGCAAGAAAAAGGGATATTATAAAAATAAACAAATAGACTTAGTAGACAAATACTAGCTGGAGATAAAGAAATACCAAGAACACATACAATTTCAAAATGCTACTCTTTTCATTGAGGATGCTTACAAGATCAGAGGAAGCACAAAGATCCTCTGTTAAAAAGGGTTTGAAGGTAAAATAACCTGTAATCCCAATATCATTTTCTTTACTTGCTTTCAGGAAGATATTGCCAGAAAATAACCTAATTTTCTTCTAGAAGTATTCATTCACATGTTAATGTCTCTCCCTCCTCCTCCTCCTGCCACCTCGAAGTCAAGTGGGACTTCACAGGGCCTACAGGAATTTTATCCCTTAGGCTTCAGGTTATTTCACACTAAGCGTAAGTCAATTTGTAGCGTAAAGTGTGGAATTCATAGCTCTTGTTTGTGAAAATCATGGGGTTTTAATAGAAAATAACGGCTCTGCTTACAAGTACTGGGAATACAATTCCCTTTTCACCAATTGCTTCTGAACCCATAGCTCAGTAGTCAATTGCTATTAATACACAAGTATACATGTAAACATGAAGAGAACAAGGGGAAGAGCAATTTAGTACAATTAAATGTAAAATACACAGTCCACACAGTTACAAAGCTGTTAGCCAAATTACAAGTTTGTGTGAATAAACAAAAACAGCTAAGGAAAAGACTACTTCATTTTAAGAAAGCCTGCAAATGTGGATTGTTAGAAGCTTAAAAGATGGAAAGCTTCAGACAATTGTAACTCCTAGTATGGTGTGTAACTGTGTATCAGATAAACCTTCTATCTTCACAATTACTATATTTCAAATTTCTTCCAGCAATGGCAGCTATTTTTCTATCTCCTATGACAGACTCTTCTGCAACTTGCATACTGAAGATCACTTCCTTCAATCTATTCCCTCTCTGGCCAAAGTACAACCACTACCCAAAAAGCAATACTGTCTTTATGGATAGACCTGGCCTAAGTTTTTTTTTACTATCTTCTGTTTTGCATAGGAAGTTTACATACTCGCTTCCTGTTTATCACTTGGTGGATCAACTTTCGAACACTATGTTTTCAAGTGTTCACAAAATAAAATTACTTAAATCTATGCTTGACAGTAAACGCTTATGGCACAAAAAATCAGTAAACTAAAACCAGTTGTTGCAGATCACATGAGAACAGAAACTACATAATACTGCAACTTTGTTTCTGAAAATCAGAGGTGGCCTAACTTTCTCAGCTTGAAGACCCACCTCCTGAAAAGACAGAAAAAGAGACTGCTGCCAGAAGATAAGGAATCAGTAATTTTTTTTTAAACTTCTATGTAGATAGGAACAAGAAAATTACTTTCTTTATAACGAGCCTTTGCCACAAACCCATTAAAATAAGCCTCAAGTGGAGTGCCTGAGAAATGCTTACAAAGGAGCTTCTAAGGTTCTGTTTTAGGAGAGGCTTTCCCTTTTGAATAAAAGCAGGTTATTGCAAAAACAAAGGAGGCCTATAACGAAGTTCTTCACAAATATTGATGATGCTTAGTAAATCACCAGCTCTATCTTCGTGTTTTCAAACTAAAGGTCACCTCATCTTCATGCAAAGAATCAGAGAGATGACTCTCAGTACTTCAATACGGTATCAGAGAAAGAGATACAAGTTGTTGCAACCAGCCAATAGGGTTAAAAAGATTGACTGATATCTGATGTAAAGCAGAGTAAGTTCGACTTGACTATGTTCTTGTACTAAACACAGTTCTCAGTTCTATTCAGCAAATAAAAAGTTATACACACTTATACTCACTAAGACATTTTACCAAGAAATACTCCTGTGAGGGTTCCTACCTCTGAGAAGTACTGCCTACTTTCTGGAGTCTGAACTAGAAATTACAGCTTTAGTCTTACCTCCGCTACACAGCTCCCTTGCAATTTTAGATAGTTACACCTCTATATTCACAGATAGGTAATGTACCTAACTTGTGGATCGTCATGCCCCATTAGTTAAGCACTTAAGATCTCAGCTTTCTACTCAACAACTGTTTCACAATGCTAGTGTAGGGTATGTTGACAATTTATAACTACTTACAAAAAAACACCCAGACATCATACTCTGATGACTTTCTCCACATAGCAAGCACATAGACTCAAGATTTTGACTACGTATCTACAACTTTATTTTCCATCTAGGAAGAAAAATTGACAATGTTTTGCAGAGAGTAATCTTTAAAAATTCCTGATTGCAAAGCACTCATAGTACAGCAGCAAAAAAAGTCTATATTAATTGAACATATTAGAAACCATGTTTCACTAGATGTAGTCTTTAAAAGAGCAGCATGAAATTTTGAAAGCTACCTGAGAAACACTATCCAGTCATTGCAGAAATGAGCATATGGTCCTGAATTATAAGTAAAAAGGTGAAACTAGTCATTAAAAAGTATTAAAATTCATCATAACACATACACATTCAAGGTAACAAAATCAAAGTGGTACGGGCATGTTCATTGTGTATTTGTTTTCAGAGACAACTTTTCATACTAAGCAGGATTTTATTCTAGTTTAAGCACAACTAAAATCACTGTTACAAATTCCAGGCTGCCTTTGCTAAAAAAAGCCCTGAACACACACAGAGAAAATCACTGTTAGTAGTCCACTCATAAAATAAACCTCTACATTAGTAAAAAAATGGGAAAAATAGTTAATTACATGATGTACTCTAGGACTAATTTCAAGGAAAAAATGTCAAAAGATTTCTTTTTCCTAAGTTATAGCTGATTTAGAGAATATTTGTACTTGCTTTACTAGGGTAAGAAACGTCACATCTTCCTAACTGATTACAAGCAGTTTTGTGAAAGGCACAAAAATATGTGAGAAGTTTTAGCTATTGCTCATCTATAAAAACAAAAGGTGACAATTGGATCATTCAAGCAACCACCATAAGAGTACTTCTGGGTATAAAAGCGCCAAGGGGAGTGAAATGAAAAATGCAAGTATTAAACTGCACTTAAACTTTTCCGAGAGATATTTAAGAGGTTTAAAACTAGTAAGCAGCTATACTGTATCAATAGAAGTCAAGTAAAGTAAAACTGAATCTGAAGCTATTTAAATATCACATCAATTTTAATTAAAAACACGTGATTAGTAGATTAGCAGTTTGGAGATCTGCAGTATTTTTTCAAAGAGTTGTACTGGGAATAGTCTAAGATTACTTAGTTTAAGGTGTATCTGTATGCAGACAAATGCTGTGACAAGATTTATTAAATAGTCAGGACTTCATAGATACACTTTAAAGAGTAGGAAAAAAAAGTTAGAATACTGGAATTTATACATTAATCCACTAAGTCCTGGGGCTTTTTTCTGATTTACATAGCTAGGAACACTTTATTAAATAGATTTATACCTCTAAACCAGAAAACTTCAGCCAAAAATTGACCCTGGATTACATCACAGTAAAATGCATTACACTGCTTTTTACCTCCAGATCCTAGCTGCTTGTAGAATCTGTATTCCAAATGTAGCTGTGGTGCTCTCGACTTCATTGGCTCCTGATTTAAAAACAAAAACAACATTTAAAACAAAGCCTAAAAACTAATACACTAACCTACTACCAGCCAAACTAGCCCTACTGCTTCCAGGCCACACAGAAAGTTTGAATGGTTCTTCTGAAATGACTGGCAGTTAAGAAACAGAGAAAACTAAACCTCCCTCAAGTGAGACTAGTGCATATAGGAATATTTACATCTTGTACTGCTCCACTGGACCAGGGTTCAACATGCAAACCAAATACTAGACACACAATGGAATAGCTAAAAAATAGTATGTTTCTCCAAAGCACGTGAATGATATATCCTACATTTCTCAGAAAGTGACATTAATATGTAGCTTAACAGATTCAAAAGAACCTCCAAACACGTAATACTCAACAGATGTATCTTGATAAGAATAAAGTCTTATCCTAGGATCTAAACAAAAAATACCAAATCCTTCCACCAAATAGTAATAGCTTAGCAGAAATCAAGTATCACCATTTCAACCTATAAATCCAAAACAAGTTAAAAAAAAGCCCCAGAATTAGTTTGTAGTTTACACACATTAATGAAATCTTATTTGTGTGTTCAATGTGCCAGTGTGTCAGGGTCTCAGAACGAAATGAAGTGACATGAGATTAAGCAGAGAAACAAGCAGCCTAAATGGAAACCCAAACTTCTTGAGTATCTCTCTTTGCAAAGAAAAGGTGCTTTACCACAAGATTATTGAAGTAATTTCCCAGGGCATCTTTTAGAAGACACACCTTATTTCTAGTGATATGTAGCATGATCTTAAAATTAAGTTGCACCAGGGGAGGTTTAGGTTAGACATCAGGAGGTATTTCTTCACAGAAAGGGTGCTTAGACATTGCAATGGACTGCCCAGGGAGGCAGTGGAGTCACCATCCCTGGAGGTGTTTAAAGAAAGACTGCCCACAGCACTGAGTGACATGTTGACATGGTGGTGTTCAGTCAGAAGTTGTACTCAATGCTCTCTGAGGTCTATTCCAGCCTAAGTGATTCTGTGATCTTCCAGTGCATCAGTGATAATTTGGAAACTAATTCTGTTACTACTAAAGCCACAGCACATAGTAAGTAACTGTTAATACAGTGATCAGCAATAACTGGTACTGCTGAATACCAATTTTCAGGAAAAGTTTGGGCAAAGTGCTCATCTTTTTCCTCACACTATCATCTTCAGAACCTACGAGTTTATAAACCTGTGTT
Organism: Callaeas wilsoni; assembly: GCA_013398955.1. Classification (NCBI taxonomy): domain Eukaryota; kingdom Metazoa; phylum Chordata; class Aves; order Passeriformes; family Callaeidae; genus Callaeas; species Callaeas wilsoni. The sequence goes on from VWPU01009562.1 coordinate 550,044, forward strand.
GTTTCTCAGTGTCGCATTCAGGGCATAAAAACTATGAGCTAATGTGCAAGCATGAGAAATTTGGTCTTCCTCAACTCATCTCCATCCAAGACTTAGGTGTTTCCAATTGCTGCCGAAGTCTCTGACAGTGTACATTTATGCATTTGATCTTGCCAGCATGTCAAAGGCGGTTGCCTAAAAGTAAAGAAGGACTAATGTAACAGTTTCTGCAAAAAACAAACAGAATTTACTGTATGCTTTTCATCCTCCAGAGCAACCAGCATAACTGAACACTGGTATTCTTTTCAAAGAAGTGAGCAAGAATTTTCTAAAATACGGAAATGTTTATTATTCAAAAAATTAATTATTAAGCAAGACTAATTGGACTACCAAAGGCCTAATTACAGTTTATGAGAAGGATACATGAAATTTATGGTCAAGTATTGAAGAGAGATATTCCCTAGAAAAATCTTTTAGCGTAAACATGAGTCAAAGCAAATCAGCGCAGCTATCAACCTTTAGTACGCAGCTTTCAGAGGTATGAGGAAACCCACTATAAAGTATTTGAAACATTTTAACCTTTTAGGAAACAACACAAATTTAGCAACTAGTTTGCTTGTAGTATACAAGTCCGTTAGTTACAAAATACACCACACTCTACATAATGCCCAATTAAAACTTAAGATTCTGCCAGCTAAGAAGAAAATACTTTAGTCCGCAAAACTCAGCATGCCTGCTGATTATAATAGCACAAGACTCTGGCTTACAGGAAGTTTAATTTTGTTCTATTATACAGTTTTGTCTCAACTGATTGTACATAACAACTTAACCCCTCATGGTTGTAACAAGGTCCCATTAAAAGCATGAAAAATAGCTTGTATGTATTAAATTTACAGGAGTAGAGTAAAAAAATAAAAATTCTAGGAAAAAGAAATAGCTTCCAATTTCTGACACACACACCCTCTTTTTCATGAATGCTGCTTGTCTCAGCCATCAGTAGAAAGCAGTCCTGATAAATCTCCAGAAGGCAATGTTCTTGAACAAACACATCTACTAAACTACTACACAGAGCCAAAGACTGAAGCTAAACCTTGTTCAGCGGAGAGACAATTAAACACTTTTATCCCCTCCAGTAAAAGTGAAAAAAATACAGCAATATGCACTCGTAGTTCATTTATTGAATGATAGCCTTTAAGAATTGCCTTATTTTTGTAAGAAGGCTTAGTTTATCTTCCTGTAATTCCAAACATGCAAAGGGAACACTTCATCTTGTTCAACAAAACTTGTAAAAGAGCAAGCACAAAAACCTCTTTGCATACAATTATTTTATTTCTGCACATCCCACTCTGCAATATGCAATAACTACACATAAATGAGAAAGGACAGAAGATAAATCAAGACAAAAGAATGTTAAATGTAATCTTTTACCAAAACATAAGAGTGAGGAATATACTACTGCATCTACAAGCCTAAAAAGAAAATTCAGTAATAAAAAAAGAAATGGCAAATCATAGTTCTTTGCTTTCATTAGTGTTTTGGTACATTTCACCATCTAAAAATAAGCCTGAGAACACATAACTGTTCAAACATCATGTTAATCCCAGAGTGCCTTGAAGACAACTTCTCCTCTTACCAAAATAAAGTAGTGTATTTTCCTTACTTAAATAAGCCCAGGTTTTCACTGAAGCATCCTGAAAGAACTGTTCTGAGATCTGCAAAGTTCTGTAAATAGCCCTCCCTACACTGCTTTTACATTTACATCTAATTATTTCAAAGCTTCATTTTTAAAACAGACAACTTTTTTTACCTGCAAAAGACTACTTCTCTCTAAATGAGGAACATGGGGTCTTGCTGCATCAAAGAACTAATGTGCAGTTTATTGAGCCCCAGTTAACCGAGCGACAGAAACAACTGCTCCTTAGTTTATCAAAGAGGTTTTTACTCCCCTTTGTTTCCTCTGTGGCATGCTTATACATTCAAACAAAACCATAAAGACACATGAAATGCAAAATCTGTTGCAAGTTCATTATGAATTCTTTTCACATTTTTGTCCCAAATACATAGAATAAAATACTATTCAATTTTCAAGTTACTTCCCATTAAAGGGGCTTTGAAAAAGCAGTTTACTTTGAACTGTGAGGTTAGAAATTTTCAATAAGTCTGAAAATCCAAAGCACAATATAAACATTCAGCTATTACCTACTTTTCATGGTTTTAGTAATTCAGTGAGAACTCATCTCAGTTTATGTCCTGTCTCTGCTTTATACACTTGTAAACAACGGCAAACAAAAGCCATTTTCAGGAAAAAAAATTCTTTAAGAGGTAGGTTCTTATTATGGAAAAGATCAGCCCATTAAACAGACTTGCACTAGATTTGGATTTACTATATTTCCTAGAGGGATTCTGAAAAGGTGTGACTCTAGACCACAGTAATTCCTCAAAAACAAAAAACAGAGAGAAAAAACATTACAACCTTGAAACGAAGTGCAACTTTCTGTCCAAACATACTCATCACTTACAACTTTAGCAGTTCAAATCTTAAGAGTGGACTCGTGAATCAGTGAAACAAAGATTACAGTTTAAAAGGCAGAGATGACTACTATGTAACTTCCTATCTTTCACCCAAAGCAAAAATTGATGTATTTCCAGAAGCAGTTCTGTGGAGGATGAAGCATAAGCATGTTTTGTCTCAAATATTCTGACTGTTATGATAGGAAAAGTGTGATTGAAACAGAGGGTCCATGGAGATGGAGTAGTGCTTTTCAGAGCCAGCTTCCTGATCGTGGTCAGTTCCCTCCCAATTGACTTCCCAGAGAAAGGCTCAAAGGGCTGCCTGTGGATGTGCAAACAAAACAGCATGAAAAGTCTCGTTTACTTAAGAGGCTGCACCAGGTTAGCTACAAAAGGAAGCGCATCGGGCCCCTTCACTCTCCTTTTCTGTATCTTTCCCTTTCTTTGTTTCACTATTCCAGCTCTGGACTATCCATGCAGCAGGACCAACTGCAGGAATCTACAAATTGGTGAACTTCTTTGTTCTCTCTCTCTCTCTTTTCCACCTTAATTTCTCTCATCCCTTGCTTTGCCTGGGCAAAGCACGGCTATCATATTTTTCCCCACACTGTACAAAATGAAGGGCTTTTTAGCCAACAACTTTTAAGTCCAATAGTGGGGGGTTGCGAGAGTTATGACAACTGTACAATAAATCAAAAGAGCTCCCCAGCGTGTGGTCTGGAGGCTTCATTTAGCCCAGTAAGAATTTACAACAAACATCACACTCCTACCAATGGCTTGTAACAATAAACTGGCATCACAGACAGGACTTTTATGAGGCTGAGAGGGACTGAACAGCTCTTGACCTGTTTTTAGCTGGGATGGGCTCAGGCATTTCTATCTCTGACTGGAGGACGGGATGGATCAGGAACAGGGAGGAGAAGGACATGACAGCCCAGGAAATGTCAAGCATGGACCCCTTTTCCATTATGGGCAAGTATGCCCTATACTCATTTCCATATGTGGAGTACATGTGTGTCATGCTGATGGAAACACAAGAGGATAAAAAGATTCATGAGTCCTTACCAAAATGTCTAGATAGAGAGCAAAAATAGAGAGACACTTTATAAAATTTGGTTGACTCTACAAAAATGTTCATACAGAGAGCAAGATAAGAGACTTTTTTTTACTAAAATGTTTAGATAGCAAGAGAGAGACAAATTACTACAAAATTGGTTGCAAAACAGTTGCAAAAACATTCAGAAGTCTTGGTTTAGTCCTTATAAAAACATCCACAAGATTTGGCTGATCATTTACAAAGATGTGTAGATAGAGATAAAAATGAAAGAGCAAAATTTGAATCTTTGCTGAATATAGAAAAGGACATTACCCAATTACTACACCTTGAGGTCTGCAAGGCTGCAGAGCAGGAGAAAATACTGAGAGATGTGTTGGCTACCACTGAAGGAATGAGAAGCTGGCCTTGAGAGTAAAAGGACTTACAAAAGTGCTCAGATAAGGAACTAATATGTGAAAGGAAGAGGCAAGATTAGGCTGCTAGATTTTTAGAAACAAAGAGAGTGACTCACTCAGTAAAGGAATCAAAAGTAGTGAGGGATGAGAAGGACAAGGAGAAGGAGAGAACCACTGGAGTGTTGGGCAAGGAGACAAAGGCAGCTGTGGAAGAGGCTGAAGCCAGAGAAGTGGCTATAGGAAAGACAGAAGTGTAGGCAGCAGCTGCTGTAGAGTAGAAAGAAGCTTCAGAAGAGGAGGCCAAGGGATACTGAGAATCTGAGGTTTTCATAAGGGTAAATGATCCTTATGAGTCCTGGTCCCTCATCCAGTGGGCTGCCTATTGGACAAGGGGTTTAGGTTTACTGGAGGGGAAGAGCAGGCCTCAGGAGATGGAACTGCGCGCTGCTGAGAGCAATCAGGAAAAGAGGATGAAGGCAGAGGGGCTGACTGCTGTCAAGCATGGTCATATTAGCAGGCTTCAGGCACACCTTCGGGATGTGTACGAGAGAATCTTTCATGAGGAATTGCAGGATGCAGAATCTGGATTCTGGACCCCTAGCTAAAACTGAAACCAGAGATGATGGACAGGGTCAGCAAACTGCTACAAAATAGTGCCATATATGGTAATCAAAATATCAAAGTTACTGCAGGGTAAGTTAAATGAGGAGAAGGAAGATGCTGTACATATTCTTACCTCAGATATGGAGGTTTGGACTAATCCAAGTGGAAGCTGTTAGTCCAGGCACAGACAAAAGCACACAGGTTTAAAGCAGTGGTTCAGGTATTTATCCAAGCCCAGTTCCACCCAGTGAGAGAATGGCAGCCAATTTACTGCTCCGGTGGTACAGGAATGGGCCATGGGAAACAGAATCAATTGTATCTTTCACAAAAGAAAAGACAGAGATCCAGCTAAGCTTAAGCACCGCCCAGGACAATTCGTTTTAGCAGATTTTTTCACTATTGGAACAGTGACTGAAGGTGCCTTTCAGCAGCTATTTGTGGATAGCTACCAATGCCCATGATAAAGAACATTGCGTTCACACGAATGGATAGTATCTTCTTTTTAACCGGTGGTTTAGGACCAAGCATTTTTCCTTTTTCTTTTCCTACAGGAACTATGACAAAGCAATGACTGATGATAACATCAGGCATTTTGACCATATGTTGCTGTCGTTTTATAATCTGTACCTAGCACTACTGACCCGAGATGTTTCAGCAATGTGTACTTTTACCTTCATCCTTACTGTAGTAAGACTTCAACTTAGCTTGGGAGCTAATACAAGAATTCATAAGAATATGGAGGCCTCACAGTCAAGGGCTTTGCCTTGCCATGCCCTGCTTCACACAGAAAGGAAATAAGATTCTTTCTGTTGTCTGTAAGTTTGTCTGCTGTGATGTTTATTCCTTGTAACACTTGACCTGAAGACCTCCCTTGAAATAGGGTTCATACTTGGTATTAGAACTTTGAATAGATGTACTTGCTACAATTGTCATATGACAAATACCCCATACATTTTTCAGTGTAGTGCCTGATGGCAGGAATTAGCTGGCCACAGAGCCACAAATAATTATCCTAAATCTTACTGACACCTATAATCGAAGAATGACAAAACATACAGCCCTTTGGGGTTGGTTTGGAGTTCAGATGAAAAATCTTATTCCTATCCAACACTAGAATACCATGCTGGATGGAAATACGGTGTCTGAATTCCTTCCCTGTGTCCTATCAATGTTCAATCTGACAAGCCTTCGGAGATGGATGCACCGTTAGCATACCAATTATTGAACAAGCATTACATGAGATGCTCAGCCACACCGAAGGGGAGTGCTCTTTCACCATCCACAATGCTACAACTTCAACTGAAGAGGCCTGAGCAAAGATGAAGGAAGCTGCTGACTAGATTGCTGAACTATTCCAATCACTGCAACCAAAGAACCGGTTTAATGAATCAAGTCTTGGACTCCAGATTTCTTCTGTTTTGAAATCATGGAGTGGGAAAAGTGTTTGACACAAATTGGGATTGTAATATTGGTGGGATTTATGGTTTTAATGATAAGCATAGACCTTATTTGCAGCTAGCTGCTTACTGTCTTCTGTTTCCTCCCTTGTGGAGAGTTGCCGGGATGAACCACACGTACTCATAGAGTTATTGGTGGAACTCTGTTTATGGATTATAATAGGCCTGGTTATATACATTAGTCAGCTTGTTCACGTGCCACTTAGCAACTTATGATTGGATAATAGCTATTCTCACACGTATAATTAATGCGGATTGGCTATAGCTAAACAATCATGCTTTTTCTCTATTCTTTTCTTGAGGTTACATGCTCCTGTTTTCCCATCCTGTCTTCCCATCTTGTTACTTGCCTACCAGTGACTTTGTTTCTTCTTTCTTGCTTATTCAGGATCATCAAGGTTGCTGAGGCCTAGATTGTGCACATTCCAATAAGCAGTTCCCATGAGAAACTGCTCTCAGTGTCCATTTTCTCTGAGAAACTGCTCACCAATTACTGAAACCTGGGTTGTGCACGTAGCTTAGCTCTGTATGTCCTTGCTCAGAGAGCCATTCTTCTACACTCCCTCTTCTAGCTCTCTGTCCAATACACAGAGATCACCACAGCCAAAGACGAGTCATACGCCCAACCAATATTAAGGAATGTTTGAGCCACTGGGTGGTGTGGAGGACCTTGCATAAGCACATTTTGTCTCAAACATTCTGACTGTTCTGGTAGGAAAGCTGTGATTGGATGAGAGGGTCTCGCTGAGGTAGGGCAGAACAGTGCTGAGCCAACTCCCTGCTCCACCTGAAGACTTGTGAGCTTCCACCTGGAAGCTCACTTCCCCACCCTGCACTCTCTCCCTGGAGAAGGGCTCCAAGGGCTGGCTGTGTATCCAAGAACAAAACAGCACAAAAAATCTCATTCACGTAAGAGGCTGCACCAGGTTAACTACAAAAGGAAGCAGATTGGGCTACCCTGCTCTCTTTTTCCTCTCTTTCATTGTGTCACAATTCCAGCTTTGGAGCAGTCATACAGCAAGACCAAGGCAGGATCTAAGGACTGGTGATATTCTTTGTTCTCTTCCTTTTCTGCTTTTTTTTCTCTTCTCCCTCACTCTGTCTGGGCAAAGCATGGCTATAATTTTCTATTCCATACTTCATACTGAAGTTTATTGTGGGAGTTGGTAGTTCTGGAAGTGTTGTGGTTTGTGAGCCAGCACCTTCGAGCAGTGTGTTGTGGGAGTTTAGAGTTTATTAAAGTGTACTGTAAAAATTACAGGCTTGCTAGCCAGCACTTGTGGAAGCCTTCAAATGCAAAGGCTTGTTAGCAAACACCTTTTAAGTATAAATTGTGATCTGGTTGCTGGACACAAGGTGATCACACAAAAAAGCACAAGAGCTCCCCAAAGCATGCCCAGTGTCTTTGTTGAATCCTGATGAGAATTTATAATGAACATCATAGCCCCTACTGATGGGTCATGACATGCTCAAGCAGAAATGCCTTTAGCTAGCCTTTTGGTAGTGGTTAATTATCTGCAGAGGAGGTAAGTTTGAGCAGCGGAGAAATATGTCAAAGAGAAAGGGAAAAATGAAGGAGAGGAAAAGCTGAATAGTGAATAGGAGGTTTAAGTCAAGTACAGGGTCATGTAATAAAAGTAGTAAATCTAACAATAAGAAGAGTTGAGCAGGAAAGGTAGACCTTTTACACACCAAATAGCTATTGCTAAAGAACCACCTGATCACAAGAAATCAGTTTGTGTACTAAAAGACCAGCAGAAACATACAAACACCACTACACAGCAGTGAACTGGTAAAGCCCAGTTCTTAAGGGTTTCATTCTAGTTTTTAAAAAATCTATTCTGACCTCTCAAACTGGACTATGTCCCCAGCCAGAACAGGCTATAATGAACTAAGCCAGATTAGGAAGATGATTCTGGAACTGTAGCTGTTCTACCAAAATAAATATGCATGTCCGTATAAACATTATACTTTAAAATGCATACATTGTATGACGCTTCGACCTCACATCGAAAAATTGTTTAAGCTATTTTTTTTACACAAGTCCTGAAGCTGCCCTAAGCATCATAACAAGAACATGCTTATATAATTTTGTCCATAAGGGAACTATTAATTCAACACAATGAAAAAGTTTGAGTCAAAGAGCACTTGTAAAAAACACTTCCTTTTAACAACAGAAGCACTGGTAAAAGCTGCTGTATAAACATAGCCATTCACTGCACTTGAGAGAAACCCACACAGTCCTCCTGCCCTAGAGTATATGGCTACCACTGATACACAAAACATCTGGCATAGGAAATGTCTTGCTGCTCATAAGACAACAGTAGGTCAACGATGGAATGCTACCATGAGGAATGCAAATACAATTTTAATATTCTGCAGGAGAACTTATGACAACCACATCTGCCAAGGATAACTGCTCAAACTATAATATAAACATAATTCAAGCAATCCCATTGAGGCAGGCTAAGTTTGAACTACAACAGGTGCAAAACAGAGACAAAGTTAAGAGTGTCTCATTTACAATAACAATACAAAGGCTAAGCATAGGCTTAATGACTGGTCTGAAAGCACAAAAGTAAGAGTGCCAGGGAAAACAAAAGCTTCTATTTAAAAAGGAAAAGGATGATATGCCACTGTCGCTGCCCGCTTGACCGCCCGGTGGCCAAGCAGGCGACTAGCTTCCAGTGTCCCAGCGGCGAGACAGGGAGAAGCTTAGTGTCTGGTGGAAGCTCCTGCCGGAGCTGTCTGCGTCTGGGCTCACAGTGGAGCTGGCAGCAGTCCATGGTAACTGTAGCGATCGGCAGAGGCTAAGGAGGAAAGAGAGACTCCATGTTGCAGCACCCAAGTCTTTATTCCTAACCCGGAGGTCAGGAGGCCTGGATGAGGCGCAACAAAAGAGCACAGAATGACAGTTCCACTGTCTTTTAAGGCAGGGGCGGAGAAGGGAGGTACAAAGGGATAAACCAATAGGGAGAAGACAAAAGGTGTGAGGTAAACGATAAAAGGAACAATAGGGAGGGTTTAATTACAATAGAGCAATGGCGATTATCGAACAATAGATCTTTCTAGAACTTAATTGACTACACAACAAGGATATACATAAACATGAAGGGGAGAACCAATGGGTGACTAAAGAAAAAAGATGTTTCTGGAACGAGGGAGGAATAACTAGGTGGAATGACATCCAGGAGGCTGGAACTTAAACTTTGGTGCCACCCACTGTACCATCCTCAGGTCCGCCCTCTGACCCTCTGTCCCGGGTGGGAAAATCCACCCACTGGATGCCTTTGTCCATTCTCAGCCCAAAGGTGGGCTGGACCACCACAACATGCCACTGTATCTTTAACTGTTAGAAAAAAGTCCTTGCACTATCTCAAATAGGAGAAGAACAGAAAAAAATGCAAAATCCAAATAAATCCTACAGTTTGATGCAGCTGCTTTTAGCAGACTCAACCTTGTGACTCAAATCCCTTCCAATGTGGAAATAAGTATGTATCTGAAATACATACTGAAATAAAAAAGGGAGAACTCTATTAAAAGAATCCACTAGTTCTACCTGCTAATAAATGTATTTTTATCTTACTATGATGATGCAAGCTCCAGTGTAGATTTTCATTATGACTCTTTCATTTGTTTTTCATTGCAAAGATATTATAGCTTTTCATGCCACTAATATAAGAAGACAAATGGAAAAGTTCACTACATATTCAGAGTTCTTTCAGCACTAGTAGTAAATTACAGATATACTTAACTATACTGGTTCTTTAGTGACTTCAAACTAAGTTACTCAATAAAGTTACTTCAAGCTTTTTTACTCAGCTGGAAATAAGCAGCTCTAAGATTGAGATATTTGGAAACCAAAAAAGTAAATGTTGCCAATGAACAGTATCATCTGTGATAGCTGAAATGGGTTGAAATGGTAGCCAAGCTTACTAAGTTGCATATGTTATAAAAATGCTTTTACCAAAACCGATCAGGTAAAAAAGTTCTCTTGCTCTACATAATCAAGTAATTAGTGCTTTAAGAAAACCACTATCTTGCAAAGTATTTCACAATGTGCTTTGTAGTAGACAGCCTTTAACTAGAAGTCTCAGACTATTTTCAACTTTCACCAGACACAGAGAATAAGTTCAAGATACATTAAAACAAAATGAGAGTCAATGTGATTTAACACACAATAACTCTCAAAACTGTATACAATGTTGCTCTCTCAAGCCATAAATTGCATGTTTTAAAAACTTTTACTACTCCCAAAACAAATATTTTACAAAGCAAGGAGAGTGATACCAGTATTTTTCAGGCGTTTATGCCTGTAATGCTTTCCAGATTTCTTACCTAAAGTCATGCATTTCTGTTCCCACAGTTCGCCTTTCACTTTATGAAACCATACTATGCTATGTAAAAAGTTCTGTGCTACTACAGCAACAAGAAATTAACTGGAGTCCTAAAAGTCCTTCAATGATAAAAAGTAACCAAGTGAACTTCATCATGAAAGACTTCAGTTATGATAACAGTAATTTACCAAGAAGTTAAAAGAATCCTGAAGCAAACTATGGTGTTATCAGCATAGTTCTGATGATTGAGAAAAAAGCTGAACAAGAACGTATTAACACAACATCTAAAAGCCTCATGTTTGCAAGTGAAGTAAACATATTACACAGCACTGCAAATAAAACATGTCAACCGAAGTGATGTGTAAATACCAACAGTTAGAGATGAAAAACGCTTGGGGGCAGGAGTGTGGACATTAAAACACATGCAGTCTCAAGAATTTCTGGAGTTTCTCTGTAGCCACCTGATGTTAAGATTCATAGTAAATTTGTTGTTTCTCTACTTGTTGGACAACAAAGGAATCTACTAAGATGACTGCTGCAGAGCATATCCTTGAAGCAGCATTAAACCATCACTGATTTTGCAAATATAGATTTAGCCTTGAAAACAGTGACAACTATTAAAAACTGGTTTTACTCAATATGGCCGAACTATACAATTCCATTTATCACTAATTGCTTTTATCTAATTCAATGAAATCATACAAGATTATTAAATGTTTCAATTAAAGAAATCAAACCATTAACATCTGAAAGAAAAAGTCTGATTAGTTTCTCATCCTGAATCCTTTAAAAAAGTATTAACTTACCAGCTTAATTGCCACATAGTCATTTGTGTATAAATTTTTTCCTTGAAAAAAGAATAAAAACAAGAATGTGAGACATTGGATTTTCTGTTCAAGTAAATGCCATTTAAACATCAAGAAAACCTTCAAAACATTTTTCATCTAAGGTGCTAGGTGTTCTGGCAGTGACTTAGGAAATGTGGGTTTATTAGTCCAGTACCTTATTTTAAAAAGAATTTTCCCTTGAATAGTGTAAGAGATGGAAATTTCAGAGTTTCAGATATTTCACTAAGTTTCTGAAATTTTTACGTACTAAAAAAAGCTTGAAAATTGGTAAATCACAGTAACTGGAATGTAATATTCTACATTTTCATAATTGTTGCTGAAAACTATTTGAAACTTATTTTTCAATTACCATATAATTTTGAAACATCTAATTAAAACTAGAATTAACTAGTTAATTAACTGAGGACTATTTTTTTCCTCAATTATGTAACTTACTAAACTAAAATTTAGGACAGGACAATAATATTACTGATAGGCTTATACCACTTCGAAAACACATCTGCTGCTTTAAAAGGGATTCTGTAACTGGGTAAGAACTTTTCAATAAGCATCACTTCAAACTGTATGCTATGACTAAAATGTTAAACAAGTTTTATACATATAAAATTTAAAAATAGCATAAAGGATAAATTAAGGTGTCACTTCCAACACTTTTTTTTTCTTTACAATTTTTGAATGCATTTACTGTATATTATTCTTAATGATAATCCTACTTTTTTCTCTGTAGTACTACTCAGGTCTAAATTTCCCATGTTTAGCTCAGTTTTGTTAAAGAAATCAGACGGAGAAAAGACATGGACCAAGTCTAAAGAGCTTCCTCTGAAGACAGTTACACAGAATCACAGAATATTCTGATATTCTGGATATATTTCCTTCTGGAAAGGACCCACAAGGAGCATTGGGTCCAACTCTTAAGTGAATGGCCCATGCAGGGATTGAACCCATGACCTTTGTGTTACTAGCATCATGTCCTGACCAATTGAGTTACACCATTAGTCAAAGACTGATTTCAGCTCTAATCATTATTTTTAAAAATAAAGTACTCTTTTAAACCTGAAACAAGATGCATTAAAACCTTGCATCTCTTAGTGGATCAGCTTCACAAAAAAAAAACAAATTACCTGTGGGCTTCACAACAACGAACAAATAATCAATATGAACAGCATGCCATAATCTGACCCACAAAAAGATGTGTACTCCAAGACCTATCTAAGGACTAGAGTGGATATCCGGGCATCCTAAGTATTTCTTATCTGATGATCATATCAGTTACATTTTTGATAAAAAAAGTACTTTGTTTGAAGTTGTTTCTGTGTCTTTGCATGGTATTACACTCTATAAGATACTAATAGAAACTCTTTCAGAAGCCCTGCTCATTCCATCTCTTAGATATATACATCACCTACTCTGAGTAAGTAACAAATCCAGGTACAGTTAAGTAACTGGATATTGAGTTCCAAAAGCTGTAATGATATGCTTCTTCTGAAGTAGTATCAGAAGGGACACTAACTTTCCAGGTGGTCAGTCAAGACACTTGTCTCTTTAAAATAGATCAACAGTGGTGTCATATATATGTGTCTGCTGTATCTATAAACGCACAGCAAGTATTAAGTAATGCATCACTTCCAACAGCAACAAGTTTCTCCCTTACTACCTTATCAGTTTATCTTAACTGTATCAGTTTAATTTAACTATAACAAAGAGCCTTAAAATTAACAGCCCAATATCCAAACCAATTTAGTCCTTTACAAGCTAATGGTTGAATATAACAGACAGTAATTTGCTACACATAGCCAATTTCCCATTTGATCCACAAGCCACTACTGAAGTCTGACCACTGCTTTCTTCTCAGGTGGAAGAACGACAACAGCTCCCAATTCATAATTGAATTTTTATCTTCTGAGCACAACTCCATCACTCTACAACTTTATTCCTCCTATAAGTCTCTCAGGTTTAACCTTAGGACACATGCACAAAATATATTCCCATTTCCAGAAGTGCACATAAAAAACTAAGTGCTTATGTACATCTTTGTAGAAAGGGTGCACACTAAGTACTTCATACTGTAGCAAAGCAAATGCAAAAATAAAAAAATTAAATCAGAATCTATAATAGCAATATTAACTCTTGCTTTCAGTAACTTACATTTAAAACATCTTACCTCACAAACAACAATAAATAGGAATTTGTAATATCTAGAATAGATGCAAAACCCACAGACATTAAAATGAGAAAGGCCACAATTGTCCTGGTGACTGTCGCAGGACAGTACACTGCCCTATAATCTTCCTCCTATTTTTTTTACTTGCTTTTCTCTTTTATTTCAGTACTACCAAACTATAAGTCTTAACTAATTTAATATTGTATTTGAAATAAAATACATTGCTTCACTTTAACAGCTGCAAGTAAATAAATTAATCAGATATTAATTTTTAATCAGCTCTGTACTTTGTGACCAAAATAACAGACAGACAAAAATTAACTTTACTAGTTTGCAGTTGCTTTTATGTAAAATTAATCTTGCTGGTTTGATTTAGTTCATTGAGAGGTTTGAAAGCAGTATACAAAAGCTTGGGAAGTGAGGAAGACCAATTTTTCAGCTTGATTTGTGGACTGCAAAGGCATGTATGCAACACTGTAAAAGTCAAAATGTATCAATTTTATTTAACTATTAATAGTAGTAACAAGAGTAGCTATTACTGAGACTGCAAAATTCAGTGTCCTAAGTAAGAGCTGCAGCAATACTGTCTTTAACCCCTCTACAGTATTAATTTGCTAAGCTTGTTTACATCTTGACAGCCCCCAGAACGCACTTCATTAAAAACATACTATATTTTATGTAAGCACTATATCACAAATATTGTCTGAAGGGCAATGAGTATTAGTTCTACCACAGGCAAAGATCAACAGAAACAATACCTATATGGCCCACTCTCTTCTCAAATACCTAACTTTGAAACCCACCTCTATTTAATGCATGAAGCACTTTAAGTCAAGCCTTCTAACAATACTAGAACAAATTACTGCCATTAAGTGTCAAGTCGTATTTAGTAAAATATATAGTAGTTATACACCTTGAAAACCCTGGCTACTCATGCTGTCCATCCTGGAAATACAAGTCCCCAAAACTGAACATGTCATCTTCCAAAAGCACATACCCATCAGTGTCTAATTTAATAAATGCTAACGTTTCCAGCTTTACTGCCCAAATTCTTCAAAATTCTATAGGTCCTTCTCAGTCTGTGCCTTCTCCACCACCCGATTTTCAGCCATCTGTTCAGCAGAGAATTAGATTGTCTGAATTATTCCAAATTTTCTCTACAGATGGATTCTCATTGCCCTGTTTAACAGAAACTCAATGTTTAGCCTCAGTACATTAGAAAAGAAACCAAGGAATTTCCATGCTCGCTGCTATTAAAAACGCTTTAGGTACCTGGCACAGTATCTCCAAGAGATCTGCCAGACCTACAGGACAGGGATGTGTCTCATACATTTAGCCCTAAATATATCTCAAAGTGCTTCAGAAAGTCAGAAAAGACAGCTATAACTATGACGTAATTTCCAGCACCTTGGAAGACAAAACTGAGTGAATTCTTCATGTCATCAAGCTTGCAGTGGCTGAGGTAAAGCCACAAAAGATGGGTTCAATATGCCTTGCACATCTGAAGCTTTAAAGTCATTTGAAGAGCTGCATGGTACTCATACAGAAATTTTCTTGCCTAGACTGCATAAAAATGGCCTTGAATAATGTAAACTGAAATAAAGAAATAAGGATCTTACCTAACCGTAGTTCTCCAAAATTACCGCATCCAATTTTTTTACCAACTCTGAAGTTAGGGCCAACCATTAACACTCCAGAATTTGAAGAACCAGTTCCACGTGGATTATGGCCTGATCTCCCACTAGGCCGTGCCATTCTTTCATCTGGTTTGTCTTTGTCTTTCTTTTTGTTTTCCATGTCAAGTTTATGGTACTCCACTTTGATTTATTCCTCTTTTTAAAAATCAGTATAAGCAAATTCCAATTGGACAATGTGAGAATGAAAACATCATGAGTGAAATGCCCAGCTGGTTACTGTCAGTAAGCAGTCAACAGCAGCATGTTCATCCTGCTTGCAAAGCCTTGGCGGTATCAGTAGTAAAATGTATTTCCAGAATGCACGACACCAGCAATATTTCCTAGTCTTTAGAGGAATTCTGTTAAAAGAAAAACAAAGTTATTCAAGACACTGAGATTCTTGTACAAAATTACATTTCCCTTCCATTAGTCACACAATTAAGCTATAAATAATTATATCTGCTTTATAGATCTATGAAAAGCATTACTTTAAGGTTAATTCTCTCTATTTCTAGTATGTAACAGCAAGCGATACTGGTGTGACTGAAGTGTGCTAAAATTTCAACACTTCAAGCAATAGTTATTTTTTAAAAAACAACAAAAAAGCCCGATAAAATTTCTTCCTGAATAAACACACTTAAAATTGACACTTGTACACACTCACTCCACCTTATGCCAACTCTGCAAAAGAAAGCATTTTATTTATTTTAATAAATAAAATCCACAAGCCACTGCTAAATAAAACTCCCTCTTATTTTGTTTTAAGTAAATGCTCAAGCTGCACAGTTATTGAAGTTATAGAAATTTATTGTATTTTCTGAATTTTAATTTCTGAGATGCACAGATTATAAACTCATGGCAAAGACACTTGAGTTCTTCCAGTAACTCCTAGAATCTAAAAATAAACTATATTTACTTATTCTCCCCTACTATACTTATGTCATAAATCTGTTCCCCTGCTCCCCTTCTCCCTTGTTTAGCATCATTGCCTAAACACTAATTCCTACAAGGATTTCAACAAAAACAATGTTCCCTTTATACTGTAATAAAGAACCACAAGAAAGGGGTTTTTTGGGTTTTTTTTTTAAATCTCAGCTATAAGAACACCTGATATTGTTTTCTATTTGATGACAGTGGCGTAAAACCCCATAATTCAGAAGGTTCTACACTGGCGAAATTCCACAAAGTGTTAAATACCTGTCCAAAAGTATTTTCCTACATTTGCTTCTATGCTGGGAATACACTGCAGTAATGGAAAAACATGCTCTGGAAAAATGTACTTCACGTGCTACAGCCTATTTTAAAGGTAGTCACCAGGAGCTTATTTTTAACACTTTGAGCCAAAGACACTTTCATTTCGTAAACCAACTTCTCACAAAGTAAAATTATTACTCACATCATAGCTTACCAGAAGATTTCAAAAATCATAAAGGTAGTAGTGAAAATATACCAAATAATATGAATGGTCACATGAATAATTGCATCTGCTAAATCATACATAGTTCTAGCATGGTTATAACTAGATGATATTTAAAAATCATTAATCAACAGCTGGCTAACCTATTACCTGAACAATGAAATACATGGAAATTTGTTTGGCAAAGAAACATGACCACAGTACTGTGGAAGGTGGAATGAAAGGCTTTTTCTGAGAGTAATCAAAAAATATAAATGCAGATTCCAATCCAAGAGAGCTTGCTTAATGACCAGGAAAAGGACTTCAAGAGTGGGTAATGAATGCTATGGTGTTTTACGGTGTAGACAGAAGCGTTTAAGAGAAAAAGACAGGCACATTACTACATAATCTTGCAGGTTTTCAAGCACCACCACCAGATACTCTAAAGCTACCTTGTAAACCACAGATCTCAAAGGAACTGACTCAATGGGAAGCAACAGGTAATTTTCCCACATCCACTATGCTACAAAAGCTAGGGAAGAAATAAGAAAGCTAGACATTAAGTGTGTTGAAGTAGAACTTCAAGGTCACCATTCAGTTCTTAGAAAGAAGGTCAGCACATTTGATGCAACAGAATGTAACTAAATATTTTAGGTACTAAAGAAAAGAAGACTTATGTTCCATATCTTGCTGGCTTCTTCAGCAAGAACTAACAACAAACAATCCTAGAATTTTTAGTTTACCAAATACATTACAAACAACATCCATTTTGATTTCTAGAAATGTGTCTATTACATGGACAAATCTATTACGCAGTGACTTATGTCCTCCCTTTTCCCCCTGCTGAACAAACAGATACTCCACTTAGAGTATAGGTAAGCTTTCTTATACAAACTGAAATTAGTACCTTTTTGTAAGATACCTGCTGAACAAACTACACAAGTTCCACACATTTTTCCCACACTACATATCAAAAGGAAGACATGCAAGCATTCCTGTCACCGTTTCTCCAGGACACAAGTGTTCTCTTACATTTTCCTAATAAAATAATCTGCAACTAACTCAAAATAAGGACAGTGCTTATGACTTTCTTCATTTTGAAGCTCCTGTACAACATTTTATGATGTATTTAGCTTAAAAATACAAATATTTTTCATGGTTATATTTATTTGTATTGCACTTACCTACGACAGTGTTATAATGTTGAGGGCAATATCTTTTCTTCACCATAATGCTCACATTCTAGAGGAAAAGCACCAAAAGGCAAAGAGACATACATATGTAGTATTTGCAATTACTTAGCACATAAAAATTTCTGATACAGAATGAAAGTACAGTTTCTGGAATTGCATTACTTTTCTTAGACTGTTAAGGAAGATGCAGCAGATTTGTCTCAGACAACATAATTTTTAAGGCTCAGAAGTCAGACATCATTCAAAGGTGTGCATCGTATGAAGTGAAAAAGGAATACATACAGTGAAAGCATTCTAAATTATTTGCAAAATCATTTTCTTGCTATGTGATAGTTATGGACAATCTGTCTGAAAAACATGCCATTCTCATTTCACAGTTTGATTTTCTGTTTAATTTTCTTTTTTTTCATTTCTGCCTACATAAATGAGCACACTTAGACCATAAACTTCAGCCCAACATCAGGGAATATTGTTAAGATTTAAATAATTGTTTTAGTTCAAAAAAAATATATGACTAAATATCAGGATAATGGCAAACACATCATTAAAGCCAAGTGGACACAGCAGTATCATAGGAGTGAAATGACTATGTTCAAGTATGAAGAGAAAGAGAAGGCAAAAGAAGCCATAAAAAAAAGGTCAAAATGGTATTACATAGAAGGAAAAGTAATTAGATCTCAATTATAAACTAAACCTATAATCCATATAGACTGAAGATACAACGTAAAACAAGTCTGGAAGAAAGCGAGTAACTTCTGAGAAACTGAGATGCCCAACTAAGAATAGCTACCAGAGGTTTCATTTATTTTGGTGTAATCTGATAGACTTTTCCAAGCACTGTAGAGAGACTGCCTGAAAAGTAAGAAGAGGCACAGTGAAGACAAGTAAGGAAAGTGAGAACAAGGTTTCAACTGACTGACAAATCACACTCCTAATGCCTGCAGAAGTATTCCTAGATTAGAGTTACAAATCTACAGATCTCTCTAAATCTCTGCTTGAAAATGTCCCAACTAACACTACTGAAGACTATATGCCACATAAGAACTCTATTCTATAGCAACAACAGCTCTCTAGGACACTACATAATGCAGAATGAAAGAATAGCTCATTTAAGCATCTTCTTTATTCATACATTTCTCAAATGCCTGATCCCGCAGCAGCAGCACCACTGTAATTACATGCGAGCTTATGTCCAAAGTGTTGTCATGACAATGTTCATACTCAAGTGTGCAAGTCAACTTTAAAATAAAAACTTACTATCTACTTCATTTCTTTTTCATGTTCCAGATTTGCTCCTCAATAAACTAATTAAGAGAACATTAAAGTAGCTAAATAGAACATTCCACTGGCCAGGAATGACAAACTTTAATGAAACATGCAACCATAACTGCTCCCTTAGGTGACATAAGCATTACTTCTCACACTGTAATCACAAGATCATGTATCACTGCTAGTATCAGTACACTAACATTTTTCTCTACTTTTAAGAAAAGCATACAGTAGCAAAAGAGCTACAGAGGAAAATAAAAAATTGATAGAGCTTTAAACTAGATTGAAAGAAGGAAAAGGACATGAACCAGTTTGACAGTGATAATCAACGGGATGGTGTGCCAAAACTCAAGGAACTGCATGCTACTGAGACCCTTAACCTGGTCCGTGAGGTGTCAGCTACAATGGATCACATGCAAAACGTTTCTACACCAACACACACAGCATGGGACCATCACTGGGATAAGTGAAACCTAGTGAGATAAGCCCTGTGACTAGAGTGCCATGTTGGATGGTCACAAGCTCTTCAGGAGGGATAGGCAGGGCAGGAGAAGTGGAAGGGCTGGAATGCAGCCTGAAGTTAGCGATGGCAGGGTGACAGTCTCTGAGTAAGGATTAAGGGACCAAAAAATAATGTGGATGTCATCATAGGAGTCTACTACAGCCCACCTAGCCAGGACAATGATTCCAGTGAATTATTACTTGAGGAACTAAGGGACACCTTCAAAACAACTGCCCTTGTCCTTACAGAAACATCAATTTGTCAGATGTTAACTGGGAGCATCACACAGCTGGCACAAATAAGTCCAAAACAGTCCTAAATCTGGATAGCCTTATGATACAGCTACTAATGGAGCCAGCTAGAAAAGGTGCCCTCCTTGATTTGTTGCTTATTAACACGGAGGATCTTGTGAACGAAGTGGTGACTGGTGGCCACCTTGGCCACGGTGACCACAAAGCTATCAAGTTTAAAATCTCTGTTGTCAGGAGGAAAAGTGATAGCAAAATTTCAAGTATGAAGAGAAAGAGAAGGCAAAAGAAGCCATAAAAAAAAGGTCAAAATGGTATTACACAGAAGGAAAAGTAATTAGATCTTGGGTATGACAAGAGCTGACTTCAAGCTGTTTAGGAAACCAGTAAGGTGCCCTGACAAAATGCTTTTGAGGGTGCTGGGATGCATCAGGTTTGGTCATCTTTTAAGCATCACCTCCTAATGGCACAGGAACAGGCAGCTCCAAAATGTCAGAAGTCAAGCAGAGGAGGCAGAAGGCCAGCTTGGCTGAGCAGGAATCTTCTCTTGGAAATGGGGCAAAAAAGTGAGGCGTATGCCCACTGGAAGCAAGGTCTGGTGAATGGAAGAACTACAGAGATACTGCAACCAGTGAAAGGACCTGAAGCTGTGTCAGGGGAGACTTAGGTTGAATATTAGGAAAAGTTCCTTCACCCAGAGGGTGGCTGGGCACTAAACAAGCTCCCCAGGGCAGTGGTCACAGCATCAGCCTGACAGAACTCAAGAAGTGTTTGGGCAATGCTCTCAGGCACATGGTGTGACTCTTGGGGGGTCCTGAGCAGGGCCAGGAGTTGGACTTCAATGATTCTTGGGGGACCCTTCCAACACAGGACATTTTATTATTTTATGAAAGACTGTAAAGAAACGGTCCTGGTTTAAGCACAAGGCATTTAAAATTCACTCAGCCTTCTGTCATTTTCATACCTCTGCAGTTTCTCACCTCTCAAGTGTCTGTTGACATTCTTCTAATCCCAAGGGCTCATGATTTTTGGCAATGACAGTAATTTAGCAATATAGCTTCTCCTCACATCTTCTAGAAGAGTGCAAAGTTTCTAGTGTCTTTGTCAGAGATTTCCAAGAGACTTTCTCTAATATTACATGTAGTTTTTATGGAATGCTTAAGCTACCACAAAGTCTTTAACTGAGATGGAGAACAGTCCCATTCACTTTCCAATGATCATTTCAATGTTACAAATACATTTGGACTGCAGAAAAAATAATACAAGATTCCATCCAACAAAACTCCTTTAGAAATACTTCAGAGTAGAAAATCTGGAATTCATACTACAAATCTGAAACTAAGCAAGAGCTTCATTGTGAGATCATAATACAAAATTTAAATATGTAATCAACTATTTCTGTTATTTTCGTATGCCTCATGGAAAGATTAAGCTGTTCTTTCTAGCTTAGTTATTACTGCATCATTTTCATTCCTTTTTATACACGTCTCCATGCAACAGAGGAAATCCACAGCAAATAGGCTCATAATTGAAGATCCCTTGAAAGTTTAGCATAGCAGCTACTCAGTGTGAAAAAGTTTTCAGACAGAATTTGAATTGGAAAATATCTCTAAAATTATGTATTATTTAGTTAGATCCATGGTTTATTTAAAATAAAAAATAAATATTTAATGATTGAAGAGTGGATCTCATTATTTTCATTTTAGTCCAATGAGAGAAATTCAGGCTTTCGTGACTTTCATGTGACCCAAAGAAGCTGAGTTGCTATTGTAATGATTTATATAAAAGTAAGTACATCTATAGCTTTATTTTTTGTATAATATTTTCCTAAGCAAACTCTAAAATAAAAAGTAGTTAAATGATTCATTGCATAACTCAATTAAATGTAACCAAATTATTACTTCATCATTTTATAGATTTCAGAAGCAGAAAAAATATGCAAAATCATTAGAACTTTAGTCAAAGCTAAGGATTTAATGAGTGTGTTGAAATATTCAGTACATAAAACTTCTACGGATGGCAAATATTCATGATACCAGCTTTGAAAAACAGAGACCATTTCCAAACAAATTTCTCCTGACAATTTCTCTCTCTAGCTATCAATAACCTGTATCAAAATTGCTCATTACTGAACCATTTTACGAGTCTTAGATGGTGTTCTTTAAATGTGACCTGAACATAATGAAAACTTACTCATCAGTAACTCATTTTGCTCTCAACAATATAATCTACTTCATATACCTGGAGAATTCCAAGACTAATGTTGCCTAATTTTATAGCTTTTTAAAAATTTTTGACATAAAAACAAAATACAGCTTGGCATTATCTGCTCTTCATATTTTCAGATGTTAGTTAATTCATCACAAACTATTCTATTCTCCCATTCCTTAGGTACTTATTCTGACTTCAATTAGGAAAACAATCACCTTGGAAGCACTGCAAAAAGAATATGCAGATCCTCTGAAAAAAACACCAATATTTTGTAGCATATGTGAACTAATCCAAGAAATAAGGATGGTCTTTTTCAGCTTCACATGGGAGGACTGCTGTCTTGACAATAAGAAACATATGGGATATAGGAGAAGTGACAATGTACCTAAATAAGATCTTCAGCAGGATCAACATTCAAGCCATTAAAAAAGACTGCCACATCCTTTCCCTGTAAATCTGCCTTTCAAAATACTGAACCACAGATCCCACATTGGCTACATGGCTTCCACAGAGAAAAAGTACATAATATACTAATAGGTTTGAAATCCTTTCTAGAGTTTCAGCAGCAAAGAGGGAAAACACACAAAGCAACTGCTACTTCTTGATCACATCAAATTTTTCACAGTTCAGAAGACACGAGTGTTTATTTAAGAAGGCAAATATAATAACCTAATTTCAAAGGCAAATGAAATCTCCTTACAACAGATCATGCAGGAGCTCAAGTCTGCAGTTTATTTCTCAGCGTGCGTGGCCTCAAAATACTTTTATTTTGATTCATGCTCTTCAACACTCCAAAGCCACCAAAAGACCACAACTGCACATAAATTTGCATTACCTGAACTTCCAGCAATACCATGTTTGTATCTCAAGTACCCTCTACATTACCATTTCTTCTTTACTTAAAAGTCTGTTTTTCACAGATTGTTATTTTCACCTTCTGAAACCCAGACAACAGTACTGCTCTTGCAGCATTCGGACTTCTTCCACAACTGCCTTCTGTAACCTATTCTAGACTAAAGTAAGTTTTGCAAAAAAAGAACAGAATTTATTAATATTGGTGTACAAATTAGACTATCAGCATTCCTAAAAAATATGGGGTTTTTAATATATATTTGCTTACTCTTACAGATATGTATGATTTTCCTCATAAAACAAGGGTTTAGGTAACTGAATGTAAGTCTACATACATACAGTCTCAGTCTACAAACACATATGAATGAGATGCACGTAAAGAAGTAGCCTAATTGAAAGTGTCAAAGTAAATCCAAATATCTTTGTTACAAATGAAAATTTACATAATCAAGCCTTCTAAAAATTTGTTTTCATCTCTAGCAGTAATTATATAAAATAAAAAATTACATTTTTCTCTTACCATATCGACTGCCACACACTATTTTCTACAAAAATAATTAATTTGAGATTCTAGAACAACCATTTCAATTTTCATGTATATAGGCATTTTCCTAGGAAAAGTTCATCAACAAACCACATATGGCCACATATAATCCTCCTTTAATGTACAAAATCTAACAGGGAAACAGCTTTATTAACACACTTAATCCACCACTCCTCTGTATAAGAACTAACCAAAAACCTACCTCATCTTTATTGAAGCTTGTTTAAGAAATCTATTCTAGTTAAGCTAGTGTAATTTTTCTTGTACCAAGGTTTAAAGTCACATGAACAAATCTGAGGGCTGTCAATATCCAAAATTCAGTATCTGTTCTGTACATTTAATTTTGTCAGTTCAAAGTCTACTACCTAATGAACAATAATGCATCCTTCTGCACAACCCAACTGCCAGTTCTGGTCAAAATGCTGTCAAATCAGAAGACATGTACAATACTGGGGGTCACCCTAACTCAATACAATTTTTCCACAAAGGACAGCCTGGACTAAATATGTAGCAATTAAGACCTCCAAGCAATCTCTTCACCTCTTTTAACTCTAAACAAACATCAGCTGAGATGGCTATCACTGAGCACCGCATAAACATTTTTATTTTCTCACTGACCTAGAAGGCAAGTTTGGTCCTAATCTATGAATTACATGTCATCATAGGTTTTCACCACAAAATCCTACCAACTTCACTTTAGGATTCCATGCAAGCACATGCAGTTACTTGGGTAAAACTTCTGTGCATGTATCATTCTTGCACTTTCATATAATCACCATTTCAGAGTAAAAGCTGAAAGTCCTTTTTCAGAAAGGAGAGCCGTAACACATGGAATAATTTTTAAAAGTCTAATAATGATAGTATTAAAGCTGATCTACTAAAGAGCACAGAAAGGACAAAACGGATGGTTAAGCAATATTTCAGTCATTTGTTTTTTCATTTTTCTACCACCACAACCATATAGACTTAAATGGGCTGTATTGTCCACAGCTGACAGAAAGCTAACACTGAGCTAGCTAATACCACACAATGGAGGCTTCCATTTTCTACATGAATAATTGTACCACAGCACACAACTGTTAGAGCAGAACAACAGAAAGGTTCAGACTAGCCTAAGGCTAGACCAGAGAAACTGTGAAGTTAACACATCTAAAAGTTAGAAAACAAAGCAAAGAGTATTGCATTTCATCTAACACCATAACTACATCTGAAGACAAAATTAAGCACCATGGTGAAGCATCCCAGTGCTACATGGAAAAAAAACCCAAAACATTTCTGAGAGTCCAAAAGACACTAATTCTGTCTTCAGGTTAGATTTTGGATAGGCTAAAATACATAATGAGCTCTAGCATTTGACAGTGCTAGATCAGTTTTCAAAATTAAAAGTATTTTTAGTTCTCTGACACAATTCCTCCTGTCACCTAACTTTAATTACATGGTCAGATTCTACTTCAAGAACTTAAGACAGGAGCCAAGTTCAAATTTAATAGCTCCACATGCAAGGAAAGGGATAACTCACAGTACAGGAAAATGTCTCCAGAGTAAGTTTTGTAACTTAGAATCTGTCAAGGCTTTCTAACAATAACAAACTATATGGCAATCAAATGATTCTGCTGTCTTCATAGTCTCCATAAACTAGATAGGTACCTTCTACAGCAGTTCCAAGTATTTTACTATGAAATACACTTGCAACTCTCCTCTCACTTGCATGGCTTTCACTGCAATGTATACTTAAAACATCTTTATTAAATTGAAACTACAGCTCTACAATCTTCCAAAGGCTATAAGGCTTTTTTTATTGTGTTATAAGTTTAATATGGAACAAAACGGTATAGATAAAGTCTCAGACACTACACCAAATGGAACCATGCTTGACACCTTCATATTGAATGCATAAGATGCATAGTGATACAAATTCAAGGAAAAACACTAGCCACAGTTAAGATCTTAGATTCATCATTAGTGATGTAATACAAAACATACTTAAACCAATGCTGTCCTATGGAACTCAGAGGAAAAAACAGGTCTTCCAGTGTTTTACACAAATTCAAACAACACTGAATATGAAATTATCTGATGTAAATTAAAAGTTGTGAGAACAAAATAACCTGATGCTGTTGACATCAGTTTTGTCAAGGTCTTATGGCAATTACTTAACTACACTGACCTTAAATCAAAACAAAATTCTCAAGTACTAAAATGAGAAAATGTCAGTATCTTGATGTGGGCACTCATGTGTAGTAAACTCTTGATGTACTACTTAGGAAGATTAAGATAGAATCATTCCTCAAAAGCATCAATGTTAGCTAAGCTTAGCTACAGATTAGTGTTCAACACCCACACAGGCCCAGTGCAGTAATTTCAGCTTGCTGGATATCTTCCACACTTCCACAGCACTCCCAGGCCACCCTCGGATACATCTTCAGCTCTCTTTCTTCACAAAACCTCTTGTTTCTTCCCATATTAAAATGTTCCCTTCTTGCTCTGTGAAGAGAGATATTCTATTGCTTGCCTAGTACTACAAGTTGCAAGCTGAACAGCTCTCGAGCTACTACCACACAAAACATATAATATCCTTCCTAACTCATGGTAATGGTTAATAAATATCTACTATCTAAATTGTTTTTATGAAGCTTACAGGAATTTATCTTCACAGGCATAACAATCTAAGCTTGGTTAAAACTGCCCTAGAAATTCCACATTACTACAGGCAGCAGATGAGAAAGCTGCAGATCAAAAATACCTCATTTCCTTAAAAAACAGACTTTTTTCAGGAGAAAATTCAAAGTACAATCAAAAGAATTTCCTTAAAAGTCTCCCAAAGTTTTACAAAAAAATAAACAATACAGAATACTGCTGGAAAAATTTAGAGCAAAGACAAGAGCATTTCTGTAAAGACATTGAACTCTCAGTCTGACAAAACCTTAAGAGCAAATTTAGTTATTCTGTCTTCCTCTTGTCTGTTGGAAAAATTCTGCCTTCCCTCTTTACTGTTAACCATAAATTCAAGTTTCATCATCTTTTATTTCCCCAGATTTAGAGATGCCTCAGCCTACCATCAGCAAACATTACACAGAAACTTCAATAACGTGATACACTGAGCAACCTGCTCCTGGAACACTGAGAAATGAATGAGTGCCAACTGAGGTGATCTTCCACAGAAAGTAAAAAACATTCTATACTGAACTTCTTTGTTTCAGAAGAAAGTATTTACAAGGTGCAACTAAGAAAATACTAGTGGTTGAGGTTAGAAGTGAAATATGTCTCCCACGGCCTTTAAACCAATCATGTCCCTGACTTCAGCCTCTATAGCATTACTTCATCTTCCCACGATTATCACAAAATGACTTAAGATTTAAGATAGCTGTATTTTTATGGACATTATCTACATTTAAACTGACATCGAAAATAACAACAGTACATGAAATTAAGTATGTTCTTCATTTTAAGCTAGCAGAACTCCTCTAATGCAACACTGAATGCCTTTAAAGATTGCTTTATATCATTACATTAAAGAGCCGTTGAAACATGCTAACAGTCATGTTAATTACTTCATTTAAGTTCAAATACAAAGACGTAAAACAGAAAATGGTTAGTGCCTTAAATACAGAAAGATACTCACAGGATTCTTCTACACATAACAATATAGTTTTTAAATAGTACTTTCTGCTAGGCTGCAGACATGTGTCCTATCCTGGAATAAATTACCCCTTCCAGCATCACAAAGGGAACCTGCCAAGAAGTCCATGCTTTTAAAGCATTTTCTATAAAAATGCAGCAAATGCAGCTTTAAAAACATAACAGATGCAACATCGATTAGGTAATTAGCACCTCAA
Organism: Callaeas wilsoni; assembly: GCA_013398955.1. Taxonomy (NCBI): domain Eukaryota; kingdom Metazoa; phylum Chordata; class Aves; order Passeriformes; family Callaeidae; genus Callaeas; species Callaeas wilsoni. Next base: position 577,119 of record VWPU01009562.1, read on the forward strand.
GCTCAAAGACAAACTGAAACAAAAAGAACACTTTTACGAGTACACTAGAACAGAAGTCTGAAATTCTGTTCTCAAAAATGCAGTTAGACAACTTTAATGTGTTAGTACAACGGCTCTTCTCCTCCTGCATGTGGCACACTACCTGCTGCTCCCCTTGCTCATCAGCCTCAGCACTCCCACGCCTCAGTGAAGCCATTACTCACTCAGAGTACCAGAAAGCTCACACGCTCAATAACTCACTACTGAACAGAAGCTAAATCAACTCAGTGGAGGATACAAGAGACAGGATGGAGAGCAAGAGTGGACCTACAAAACTGCACGGTCAGAAATGGAGCAGGGCAATGCCTGGTGTTAGAGAGAAGGGCCTTTCCAACAGCCGGCAGCACAGCCGCAATGACTGGTGTTTCACAGCCCATCAAGTGCATCCCTTCAAGGACATGACACCCCAGTGATCTCCATACGCAAACTGCCACCCAAACACCACCTTCAACTCTGCTTCTGCTGGAAACTGTTCCATCTACATTCTGTTATTGCACATGGTTTACTGAATAGAGAGCACGGCAACTCAAAAATTGCTCAATGAATAATTGCAGAGAATAAAAGGTGTGACAAACCACATACTTCAAACTGAAATCTAGGCTCTGTTTGTCATAAAACCATCAGTACTTTTGTCCTCCTGAAAAGGACACCATCCTCCACTGTTGTAGTCCACATCCTGTCTTAATCAAAAATAATATAATTGAAACACATGGTTGATGAAGAGTATCAATTACCACCCAGGGAATCTGGAGGGAAAAAAATTATTTCTAGAAAAATGACATTGAATTACTAAGAGATTTCAGTTAAGTAAAACTGTTACTACAAAGTCTTGGTATGTTAAAAGCTAAGATGGCTAGTAAGCTTACAGAGAAGATCCTAAAGCATAGGAAAAAACAGTCATAGTTACATTAATGATGTTACACAAAAAGTCAAATTAAGTAATAAACTTACTTGAATATGCAAATCTGACCTGTGTGTGTGTCACGGGCTTCTGTGATCTACAGTTATCTGAGCAAACATTTTGGCAAAGACAGTTCTGATTGATCAGTATGTCTCCTCCCATTCCTAACTTCACAGCACAAGTCAGGATACCAGACACAAATAGCAAGAAAACTGTTTTAGCTTTTCATACCTACAGAATATACCTATTTTGTACTAAATACCCTTCTTTGAACAGCCAAATGGGGACTTTAATCCATCTTAAATTCAAAAGATTTCCTACATGAAATCAAAAATGCTAGCTAAAGGAATGAACAAGAGAAGGAAGTGTAGACGTTAAAAGTTTTGTCTGTAAGAGAAAAGGAACATGCAGTTCAATAAACATCCTAGAAGAATGCACTGGTAAACACTTTGTAATATTCTAAAATTGCTGTATATTTAGTACTATATATTTACCACAAATATTTATATTTTTAATATATATGTATCTTTAATATATAAATATTCTCTGCTCCTTTTCTTAGAAAGAAACCTTTTCATTAATTTAAGGTAATGAATAGGTCACCTATAAAATCCTAGAACTAAATATAACAAGTGAGCTAAATCTCACAGAAATAAATTATTCCATACTGTACTACTAAGAGTTTCAGAACTTCTTTTGAAAGTACTGCTTTTAGAAAGCTCCCTAAGTAACCATAATCCAAACCAATTCCACAGCATGGATCTGTGTGTGATGTCTCCTCTTCTACATCTTCCTTATGCCAAAGAGGAGACATTAAATTATAAGTGGCTTACCTGAGATCACATGGAGGGACAGAAGTTCCAGTCACTGTCTTTATCTGTGATCATCACCCTAGCTTTTAACTAACTTCTCACTAGTCTGCTTTTATTTAAGCAACTGTTTAGCTTAAACACAAACATTTTTCTTCACCCAACTGTTTCAGCTGTAGCGTACAAATCTCTAGAACTCCAGAGACAACGTCTAGGAGGCTACTCAAAATTACACTTAGAAAAACAGACTTGATCTCACTACATTGGTTCTGCAGCAGCACTGAGGAAGCATTAAAATGTCTGCATAGCGTAAAAAAAACTTAAGGATTGTCAGAAAGTATACGACAATTACTTCAAAGTTACTTTTTTTACCTTTCAATAGACCAGGGAAATCAATTATATAGAAGTCTGAAAACATTTTTGGAAGTGTGTTAAAGGCCCACTGGAAACATACCATTCCATTTATATTATTAAGTGACTCCCAAGTATCACAGTCAGTTTTAGATCACCTGAACACAGACGACGGCTGAAGAGAATTGTCCCAGTCTTCCCTTAAGCACTGTCAGGTATTTTGTTCATACAACCTCAGGTGAGGTATTAAAGCTTGACTGAGAACTCTTGACATGAATTTGCAATCGAATCAGTGAGTTTAAACTGTGAAGAAACAGTATGTCAAACTCCCTTACCATTTCATTATTCCTATGGTTTGTGTGTGGTTTTAGTTACATTATTACTTTTATTTCTAACATCTGAAAAAAATCACTTGAAAGTAAAAAGAAAAGCCTGAGGAACAAGATGTAACTATATGTTTTGTTTACAGCTGACTGAAAAAAATGTTCAGCTGGAGAAAAGTTAGATAAAGATAGTTAATACAGCTGATCGGTACCCTGCTGTTTAGAAAGTTCTTTCTTGTAATTAGAAGATATTGAAGAAAAGTAACCAGTCACCTCTCTACTCCTCACGTTCCATTTATTGCTGTCTCAAAGGCATAACTAAACTAAATTATTCTTAAACATCAGAAGACTTCCTAATCTTTTTTAAACAAATTTTCAAGACAAAAATAAAAATGTTAGAAACTTGTGTTAGAAATACATGTAGCTTTGACACTTCTAATCACAGAACCATTTAGCACAGTAACTAGTGAACCAGGAACAACTCTATTTCCATAGGACAGATTTCGTGGACACAGTGGGGGCACTAAGTTTTGATATAATGCATGAGCTTAAATAATGCAACTAATTTAATTATGAGACTATTAAAAACTGAAAAATTACAACAGGAAGTAAACTCAGTCTGGTTAATTGTACATAAATAGGCTGGAAAAGGAAAAATTCTTTTGTAGGTTCAGTTACTTTTTTTTTTAGGGGAAGAACAACTCAGAAGGGTTAAGACATGGCCTGTAACAGGCTGATTCTCTTAACTAATCTTAAATATATTTATCTTGATTACACAAAAGAAAAAAGGTTCTACAGAAAATCTGATGTATCAAAACTGGTACTCTAGATTCTGAAACTCATTTACATTTTATAAGCCAATACATCTATTTGATGCAGAGTGGCAAAAGAAAAAGATTAATTTCATTAGCTGAAAGTCATTCTCAGCTATGTCAACAGTCTGCCGTTTGTCAGGTAATTTCTCCATTTCAGGCCAGCACAACAAAATACCGCTTTTTTTTCCACTACAAACACTGTTTAACTGTTGAAATGTCTCAATTAAAAAGAAACTGACTAAAGGATACTGAGATCGAGAGAAGACAACTCCTAAAATACAGTTAGAACAGAAATTTCTCTCTCATCGTTTTCATTTAAAGCAAGACTGCATTACTCCCATCTTGGATTTTAACATCCCAATGCAGCTCGGGATAAAATGCATTCACTAGATAATTGTGTTCAGAAGAGGTGTGAGTCTAAAGAGCAGGTAATTTGTTTATCCTTACAAGCAGTTACAACCTAGGCAGCAAGGCTTAATATGCTTAACAGCGTGCTTCACTTATAATCATGCTTAAGGACATGCACAGTATCTATTTCTAACTATGTATGTGCTTACAAATGATCCTAACTACAAAATTCAGCAAGAAAAAAAAAGTCTTTGATATTCCAGTTTCTTTTTACACACTGCATGTCACTTCAATACTCATTAAGGATGAACAGGAATGCCTGAAAATAAGGTCTGTCCGAGTTCCATGCCGAATCACTGAAATATCGCTTTTAGAGATTTTAGTTAATCAAACTTAAACCCACTACTTTCAGAGCGTGGCTATAAATAACTTTTTAAAAAGCAAAATAAAAGGCAAGAATAGAAAAGCACTGGTAGCTCAGTTTTCCTCTAACCTGCTGATCTGCTAAGCCAGCACAATCGCACTCCAGCAACCTGCTTCTACAGAACAGGAAAACAAACTTACTTGTACCTACAAACCCAGCCTGGTGCTCGGTCGGACCAACGACCGCCAGCAGAACCGACACCGGCCGCCAGCCATGGAACCCCACCGCCACAAGCAACTCCTGCAGGAGAGGGCACTCGGAGGTCTCACAGCCACGGCTTTTGCCACCCGGGAGCGCAGCCACAGGGAGGCGATGGGCCCTTCCAGCGCCGGCCGAGCCCCGCCGGCACGGCCGGCTCCCGGCGCGCGCTCCGCCCGGCTCCCCACACCCGCCCGGGGCACGGCCTCGCACAGGCGCCGGCTCTCTGCCCCGGCCCCGGCGGCCGCCCCAGCCGCCGCCACGCTCGCAGGGGGCTCCGCGGCCCCCGCACGCCCCGCGGCCGCCAGGGAAAGGGGGAGGGAGACAGTGCAAGGCCTCGGCCCACGGGGGTGCTGCGACCGCCGCGACCGACTCCGCTCCGAGAGACGGCCGGGGACAGCGACCTACCGGGGAACCCAGGGGAGCAGGGCACTAGCTCGGCGCTCGGCCCTTCACCTCCGGGCACTGCTTCCCGACCCGACCCGCCCCGCCCCTGGCGCGGGGCTCCGAAGCGGGGCCGGCCGGGGCGGCGCTCCGAGGCGGAGGGGAAGCGGCGGCGGCCCCGAGCGCCCGCCCCTTCCCACCGCGGCACAGGCGCCCGGGGG
>VWPU01009564.1:0-50261 GCA_013398955.1 Callaeas wilsoni
ATCCTCCTCTCATTCTGTTAGTAGAAAAATTCACTTTGCAACTGAAGTAGAGCCTGTTTTGCCCTTGAAGTGTTTTCTCCCAGTCCTTATCTCACCCATGAGGCCTTTGTGAATTTTTTTTTCTTCCCTCCTCTGCCCAGCTGTGGCAGGGAAGGGTGAGCAAGAGACTCTCATGGGTGCCTGGCATTGGGCCAGTGTCAAACCACAACATGTGCTAAAACAAAATCAAAAAAATCAAGCTATTTGAAATTTGTTTTGGTTGAATACATTGTGATTTATAGTTTTTTAGTTAATCAGTAATTTATTTTGACCATAACATCCAACATGTTTAAGCCATATAATTCAGCTTAGCTGATAGAGCACATATTTAGAGTTGAAATTCCTCAGTGATGTTTCAGAATAACCAAGTGTTCTTGTCTGGGATTTCTTTCCCCATCCCCTTTCTTTCTCCCCCCAGCAAAACCTTCAAATTTTTCTTTTTACAAAAATAATATCAATTTTTGGGCTATTTCTGGTGCTTGCCTCTCAGCTCCTATTCTCTGCCCCCGACAGGGTGATTTTTCTGCTGCCTTTGATTCACCTATTGTTCCAAGCTTCCTGCAAGGCAAGAGACATTCAATAGATAAGATTCTGGGAGGCATGAATTTCAAGCAGTTTTTCTCAAGTTTTGTGCCAGAGGTTGCAGTGCACAGGAAAGTGTGTGGTATAAAGACATTGCTGTAGTCGTCCTCTCCTCATGCAGGCAGGTTTTTACTCCATGACATCTCCAAACAGACAGGAAGTGAATTACAAGGTTTTTTACAAGAAAGGCAAATGAAAAGTTTGGTCCAAGATGCCTCACTGGACTGAACTTCGTTCCTGCTGCCACAGCTTCTCTGTGCTCGCTTTCTCTCCCCTTTTTCCTGTTCTGCACTATGATGGGAATAAACAAGGGGCTGCTTGGAGCTTTGTGAGCAGCAAAGTCTGAGTGAGTTCTTGAGTTGTCTCACAGAGTCCTGTCTCTGGAAACAGCTGAAAGTTGCTAATTTAAATAACCCGAGATGTTATTTTGAGAGGCTATGAATGTGACTCCCCTCACTGCTAAAGATGTTGCAGGAATTAGCACACACTCAGCATCTCAGCATCAGTCACCTGTCTCAGGACACGGTGATAAGCAGCACAAACCTTTTTATAGTCAGTAGCTGCAGCTCTTTTACTTAATCATTGGTTAATAACCATTAGTCGTTTCAATCTACTGCTTAATTTAAACTCTAGAGTAATTTCCAGTTTAAAGCACTATTCAAAATCAACTTTATAATTAATTCTTTGGATACTTCTGGGTAAAAAGTAATACTGAGAGGTATCACAGATTTCTTCTAGGGATTAATGTTATCGTTGGTAAGTGTCAGGCATACAGATGATATTACAGCCTCCGTGCTTTCTTCAGACATGTGTGCTATTGATTGCTCCATCGATGACTGCTTCCTAGCTGAGGCTCATTATCCTGCACAGCAGAGGGTTGTTTGTGTTTAGTTAGGGATGTTTGACCTGTGATTGCCCTATGACAAATAGTGGAGCAAGAGATTTAAGAAGAAAAAGCAGGAATGCTCGAAATTAAGAGCAGTTGTTTACTTTTGCCCCACTTCAGATGACTCTGCTGAATATGTGTACGTGGCTCCAGTGTGGCCTTGTTAGCCTTTGTTGGATTAAAGATTAGATAAACTGGAAATACTTAAATTTTACATCACCTTTAATAAATTAAGGAATTCAAAAGTAGTGGATAGCACCAGTAACCATTACTAATGGGAGATTGAGCCTGTTCTCTCTGTTCAGTTTGCCTGGCCACTACTCCAGTACAAAATGCTGTCATTTGTCCTGTGTGCTCTCTCTGCCAGGCAGCCCTTGCCACAACCATGTGTTGCCCAGGACCAGGTCCCTGAGCTCAGCACAGAGCACTGCTGTGCTGCTGCCTCTCAGTTCATCCTGCAGGTGCAGAACTGGGCTGTGGATGGAAAAGCTTGTGCTACTAGTGTCTGTACTCCCCTCCCTTTCTATCCATATGTTTAGAATTTACCAGACAGGGGCACATTTCTAACAGTCATGCAGTTTTTAGAAGTGCAGATCAGCTTGTAAATCAAAAACGTAGACAAAATGACTTGAACATCATAATTTGAACTGCTACACTTTTATTTTTTTTTAAACTGCTCTGATAATTTTTACAGCAATACAAATAAATCAGAAGTCTTTCTTTCATTTAAATAGCTTAAAAATATTATCAGTCTGGCAGTATTTGAGTGATACTGCATTATCTGACTTTGTACTTAAGTGGTGTTACAATGTCAGCAGAGTAGTTTTTAGAGAATTTCTCTTTACAGCACTCCAGCTTCTCATCTTGAAGTGACATTATAGACCACTGAGCAAGAAATTCATCAATATAAGTAGGTACCATTTACTGAAAAGATAGTAGCTACTCTTACCTTGAGAACTTTTAATCATTCATCTCTCATGTTCAAACTTGCTATCACTTAATTAATCTTCCCAGTTTCACTGAAACCTCAATGGTTCCTGAGTAAATGCTGAAATAAGGGCGGCTTTGATGTTTGAACACTATAACAGAAGAAGGCAGGAGATGCTACTGACTTCAGAAAACATCTGAGAGCGGCGGGACTGCGGCACTGCGCAGCTCTCCCGAGGGCTCCGGCTCGGCTCCGGCAGGAGCCGCGCGGCCGCGCCGGGGCTGCTCTGCGGGGAAACGGGAGCGGCAAGAGTTTAATTATCCCCTCGAGCCACTGCTCGGGGAATAGCTGCTGACGCTAATGGGGACAGCAGTACACAGAGGAGGGCTGTGGCAGGCTCGTTCCCTCCCCTCTTACCTCCTCTTGTTCTTTATGGCTTCAATCTGTATGGCGCCCCAGAATAACGGCATGCAGTGCTTTACCTTTTATTTGTTTTCATATTTGTGGCTTTATTTGCGATTATAGTGGTGGGGCTTTTTCAATAGGTTCTCGTGTAGGAAAGGCATAAAAAGGATGACAGGTTGTAATGGAAGCCCATTGTGTTTCATGCATCCTCTTAAATCAGCCGTGCTCTGCCCGGCGTTGCTGCCATCCGGCACGGCCGCTGGTTTCTGGGGGGTGGCCGTGGCCCTGGGGTGGCACAGCTGGCACAGCTGGCACAGCCCGTGCTCTCCTGGCTGCGAGGGCTGAGGGATTGTGCCAGAGGGCTCACGCTGGGGCAGCTTCAGCTCAGGACCACGGCACCCTCCTGCCCAAGCGGGGCTGTCGCTCTCGAACCCTCTCCATGTGAATAGCACTGTTCTCTCTCTGCCGGGACAGAGCAGAGCACAGCCTGTGGGCTGCACCTCTCCTGGGGGAGGTATGGTCATCTTTTCCCCTCTGGATGCCCCTGAGTATGTTGTCTCTGGATCATTAATTCTTGGCATAATTAGAAGGTTCTGCAATGGAATCTTTTTCATTTACTCCACTTCAACACAAATGTGATTTCCCCAGCTTACCTGATACAATACATAAATACATAAAATAATACCGCTTGTTTTAAACTTATAATACATAAAAAAATACTGCTTGTTTTAAACTTTTTGTCTCTTTGAATCAATAATAATTATATTTTTTTGCTGCTTAAGAAACAGACATGACTTCTGGAAACAAGTTCAAGTATAGGCACTGTTCAGATGGGATCTAAAGAAGGCCTATTTAGCCAGGAATAGTGAAACAGTTGGTGGTTCCCAAATAATTTTTTCTCCACTTGTTAATGAAATGCTAATACCTCTAATGTAATGTATAATAATGCTTATATTGCAATACAAATTATCTGCTATTAATACTTCATTTTTGCTGCTTTTGGATTACTCATGCTGAGCTATCACTTAACCAAGATAAAATTTTTGGTTTTTTAAATTTTCTTTTCTTTTGAATTGTATGCCGGAGCACAGCATCTATTCTGATGTGGAAAGGTTGTTTTACCAGATGTCCTAGAGCACTTGGTGGTCTTCTGGGAAAATAAATAATTTTGTGAATTCCATCTTGTTTCAGGGGTAATTATAGCCTCAGGTCTTCAGAGCAGCATGAGGAACTGGCAGGGGCTTGTGTAGGTTGAGCCCCTTACAGCCATGCTGTTGCTTCTGCTTCTTGTGCCCATCTGGAATTGTACAGCCTGAGAACTGAACTGTATTGTTACAACAACCAGTTGCACACGAGTTTCCAGCCTGTTATTTTAATAACTCAACAACCTCACCGGTTTTCAAGTCCACTCTTATCAATCTGAGGTCCTTGGGTTTCAATCTATAATGTGAAGCACCCTAATTGCCTTCAGTTCTGTTGTATTATTTTTCTTTGGTTACTCTGCTTCCACAGTCTGGCAATTAATATCTCCTTGGAGATTGCTGTGGTTGTTTTATGTGACCCATTGTGGATTCCCTTTGTAATTTGTCTTACCTTCAGTAGAAAAATGCCAAATCACTTAGAGTACAGGTAATATATAAATCATCAAGAGGAATCAATGAGAACATCTAATAAAATCAAACACATTGGAGTATGGAAGATGAAGTGAGGCTCCAAGCAGTCTAGCAGGGAGATTAACAGGTGGTGGGGTCCAAATGGAGCTTTAGGTCTCTGTCAGACCTTTGACTGGGTGGCACCTGGACGGTCTGGGTTTTGCTTCTGACAAGCCTCTTATGTCAAATATTCTTCTGTTTTAAACACATCTGCATATGTTGTGTCATTACAAGAGATTTAGGAGGAGCACAGCTTCAGCCCAGCAGAAATCTCCAGGACATGTGCACAGACCATCTTGAACTTAGAGAGATGCAAAAGTTGACCTTCCAAAGCACTTTAATGAGTCCATCTGCTATTCAGGTCTTGCAGCATTGAAGTTCTGTTCACTTTATAACTTTGGAGTTTCCAATTATGTGGATAATAAATGTGTCGAATAAGACAATGATCTGGCTAAACCCCCCCCCCCTATATTTAATCCAAAGTATCCTCAGATTGAATTGTTTTTCATACATAGGTAGTGGTGTTAAAACTGATAATAAACTGACCACAGGTCATTTAGGCATCTTGTTTCTTTTTCAGAAGTCATCTGTAAACCTCTGAACATAATCCTTAAACCTTCTTCAATAAAAAAAACGAATCCTGACCCTTATAGGAAAAAGCTTTTTTTTTTTTTTTTTTCCTTGCTGTGAGGGGTTGCATTTTTGTCCCACTTTCTTTAATCTGTCTTGCCTATTCTGAAATTTGGGTCTTAATCTTGAAATTTACTTGCCCATATTTATTTCTGAACTCAAAACGATTATTTGAGGAAGTACATGATTTTTGTAAGCATTCTGGTGCTATGATTTGGGTGCACAAAAGAAGTCGAAGGCTTAATCTAATATATTTTCTGTCATATTAGGGGTGATTAGAAATAGCATCGCTAATACCTATGAGACAACATTGGTATAAAATCAGGGTAGAAACCAGAATTAAACTCTCCTCTTAAGAGATAATACTCTGTTCCTTTCTTTACTCTACATTTTTGATTAGTGTATTCACAGTCACCTCGTGTTTCTGTGCAGCTTGAGCTTGGATATCAGCCAAACTCAATCTGAACCTCTTCTGGCTTTGGGAAAATGTAAAGCGAGCGTATGCATTCATTAGGAGAGAACAGCCTTTCCTTGGGGAGAGATGGACCTGGACCACGCAGAGTTAAATGTCTGACCTGAATAACTGTGAATGTCAAGTCTACTCCACGATCACCTCGAGTCAAAAGTTTAATGCAAAGTGATGCCACTTATAGATTTTTTTATTTTATTGAATCACTGTTGTCTATAGATGTTGTTATGCACAGGGGTAGTACATACTTGACATGACACCATATCTAAAAGGATATTTTTAGGGAAGAATGCTTGGCATCCTTTGAGATGAAGCTGCACAAGTGGGGCTGTCCCACTGAGGCAGCAAAGCAGGAGCCAAAGGCAAGGGCTGTTTTGAGGGAGAGCTGGTGTCATGTAAGCCTCAGGTAAGGCTGCTCAAGGTGGTCAAAGGCTACTGGTATACTCGGGGCCATGAAGCTTTTGTTTGTTTCAAGCAGGGAAAACACTGAATAATTTCTAGGATTTGTTCAATACATTGGTGTAAGTTCTAACTTTTCTCAAAAAACTGTGGCAGTGTTTTGGCTTTCTTTGTGCACTTAAGCTGGTGGTAGCTGCCTGCAAGAGAGAAGGGAAGTGATTGGTCATCTAGCACTTGTTCTATTACACTTCAGTGGAGATAAAGTGTAAATATCCTAGTTGAGGTAAGATCCAGTAGATGCCACTAATACAAGAAAATGAAAGAGCAAAGTAAGGTTTCTTTATGCTAACATAAGCCCTGAAAGGCTGTATTGTGTTTTAGCTGGTGGTGGTCTCAGGGAAGTATTTTCTGGTGCATGTGAGTCAGTGCATTCACGTGCAAATAACACAGTGGAAACTGAAGAGAACAATATAATACAAAAAACCAGGGTAGGTTGTTATCAAAATAATACTAACCTGGGAAAAAAAAATCACAGAATAACCTGAGCTGGAAGGCATCCACAAGGATCATTGAGTCCAACTCTGGGCGTTGCACTGGACAAGCCCAAAAATCACTCCAGGTGCCTGACAGCATTGCCCAAACACTTCTTGAACTGTCCTGTAGTTAACCTTGTAGCTTTTTTTCTGGAAAACAGGAAAAAAGGGCCTTTGTCTTTCAACTTTCTCAGTTCCCCCACCCTATGGTCTGAGCTTGGGGGTAGCTGTTGATGTCCATGTGGGAGCTCCTCTGCCATATGATGTTCTTCCAGTGTGGTGCTGGCCTGGTGCCAGCACATGCACGGTCTGTGCTTTATGGAGGAGGGAACATTAGAAGACAGATTGCTAATGACTATGACACCACATTGGTAAAAAATCAGGGGAAAACCAGATTCAAACTCTTCCAGGAGAGGCTGGTTTTGTTTTTTTTTTTTTAAAAGACTTTATCATGATTTATGTTTTGGTGAGATGGAGACTTTTACCCCCAGAGAAAGTGAGCCACACAAGTGGTTTTTTACCTCCGGTGCAGTAACAGCTTTTAATGAATCAGTATGACCATTTGTGCTGAAGTTCAGTGTGACTCCAATAGTTTGCAGTGTGAAAGGCTTGAGCTGCAGTTTGTTAGTTTGCTTTGCTCAGCATAGCATTGATGGTATGGTGGGAGATAGGATTATATGACACACAGTGCTGAGAAGGAATAATTACCAGGCATTGCTGCCTCATGTGAATTCTACTCCAGAGCTTCTTTAACAATTGCCAGGGAAAAATATTTCAAATTCTACAGCTGTTTTCATGGGTATGAATTAAACCAGGAAGCTTCAACATGTAAGGCCAGAGCCTGAACTTGCTACATTGCAGGGAAAAAAAAAAATCTATTGCCAGAGCCCTTGTTTAGAACCAGCCATTGGGGGAGGATGTGAGGAACAGAGGCTGGAGGCCCATAACCATCTTGTTTCATGTGCTTGTCATCCGTATTGCCATGTTGTGCACTGTGTGTGGCAGGAGTGGAGGGGCATCAAGGGCTGTCTCCAGACCCTTGTCCTGGAGCAGCAAGCTGGAATCAGTTTTGCTTTGGTTGGCATCAAAGAGCCAGCAATATTGGAGCTTGTGACAAATAGTTGGGGCAATCGATTGATAAGCACATTTAATAAATGAACAGAAAAATAAACAAAATTAATATGCATGATTCATTAGCACAGTTTGAGAGAGCTGAAATACCATTCGACGCTAGCTCTGATTTGACTTCTGCAGTACAGATTGACATCCCAGCAGCACGTGTCCTGATTTGCATCATCCTACACACTGAATTGTGAATTTACACTTCATCTGCCTTCTCCAGCAGATTGTAGAATCACCAAATGGTTTAGGGTGGAAGGGACCTTAAAGACCATCAGTTCCAACCCCCTGCCATGGGCAGGGATACTTTCCACTAGGGCTGATTGCTCAAGGGCCCATCCATTCTGGCCTTAAATCATTCCAGGGATGGGGCATCCACAGCTTCTCTGGGCAACCTGTGTCAGGGCCCCACCACCCTCATAGGGAAGAATTCTTTCTACCACCTAATTTAAGCCTCTGTCAGCCTAAATTTTAATGCTACTTTCTGTTGCACTTTTCAAAATGGAGTGACAATCATATCCTCCTTTAATATTGGCCTCTTTGGAGGTGTTTTCTGTTTTGACAGTTTCTGTGAAGGAGCAATACAGATCAGTCAGACTAGTAGGTTCTGATGGGGGTTACCAGGGTCCACCACGTAGTGCCTCCACTGAGCAGCCTTGGTTCTTGGCAAAGTATGTGAGCTTTGAGATGGTGTTCTGCCATGGTACTGGTGCTCTGTGTGCTCTTACTCTCTTGGGAGCAATTTTGAACAGTTTTAGATCTGAAATCTCCATTACACCTCCTACCATTGTGAATGAGTTCAAGGCATCTTCTTTCCAGTGCTGCAGTTCCCCTCATCAGACAGTGCTTTAGTACTTTAGAAATGACATCATTTAACCTTCTGTCAGCTCATCTTTGTTAAAGAGCTGTAAATCCTGGGCTCTCCTTGGGGTTCTCTTGATTAGATTTCACATTCACTTGCTTTAAGCTAAATGATACTGTGTTCTACCAGCAAAACATCAAAACATCCCTGAAGTCAATAGTGTTATGCTTGCTTTCTTTTTTTATGCATATCTGAAATTCCCTACAGGCAAAGAGAAAAGGAGATGCTGTGTCCTGTGGTCCACAGCTGAATAAAAGCTGCTGCTTTGGAACTGCAATGGCTCATTGCCAAAACACAATAAAATTGAAGGACAGAAAAAAATCAACAGATTATACATGTTTGAAGTATTCCTTACATAATTTCTGTCTTTGTCTTCAAATGTTTTCCCTGCTGACCTCAGATGATCATTCTTCTGTTTCTTAAGTGGACAGGGTAAAAAGTGTTTCTTGAACACAGATTATGAACATAGAACAGCTTTTACTTTCAAGAAATTACTGAACCATGGCCATCTGAAGTTATTTATTTAAGCAAGACCATTTCAACACCTTCAATGAAACTCCTCCTCCAGACACCGTAGATGCTGTATTAGAGAGCTGCAATGCAGCACTGAGAAACTTGGTGGATATTTCTGTGGTTTTTAGAAATTAATTGAAAATTTTGGGGCACAATTCCAGCTGATCTGAAGAGGGGAGTCTCTTTGATACTCTACACTATGAAGTAGTACTGTTCTAATACTATCGAAACTCCCAGAATCTCAATTGACCAAATTAAAACAGGCTATGAGGTAATAGCCCAGTCTTTAGAAAAGGTTCTAGTGCAGCACTGCTTTCAGCAAAGTGCATGAGACCTTCCTGGAGATGCTGGAGGTTGTTCAGCTGTTCCCAGACAGCAATGATGGCGTTTCGTCTGCTTAGAGAACTAAGAAACATTAAATATATTCCAGTATCTCTGTGATGTTCAAATAATCTATTTCCTTTTCATTTATGGATAGCTGCCTACTTAAAAGAAACCCCAAAAATCAACCAACCAACCAACAAACTAAACCAAAAAAAAAAACCCTACCAAAAAAATCGTAAAATGTCACCACCGAGAGCAGTGTTTGGAAAAGTTAAATTCTTCTTGATGTAGAAAAGAATGTTAAGATAGTTCACACATATATACACACACACACAATTTATGGATTTTGTGTTTTTCTTTCTTTCTTAGTTCTTGACTCCCTGAGATGAAACTATTTCCAATACTAAGCCATTATTTTATGTGGTATAGGATGGGGTTTGAAGCTGTACTACTGATGCTGAACCCAAAATCTCTTTCTCAGTTCAAGCAACAAAGATGCCTGAATACTACTTATAACAATTCTTCTCTCATGTCATGTGTAAGTGAAAGATGAGCAAAGCCCTGTGTGGCACTGGCACTGGTATCACTGGAGAAAATGAGCCTGTCATTACTAATGAGCCAGAAGGAATTGCTCTGAAAGCAAATCCAGCTCAGCCCCTGGGCAGGCAAGCTGCTAGGAGTGGGGAAGATTTTAAAAAACAAGCAAACAAACAAAAGCCCTAAGGCTGTTATGTGTAGGTTTTCCTCACTGTCCTGCCAGGTCAGGATGAGTCTGCTGGACCTGTCACCTGGGAAGCCCGAATGCTTTTTCATCCAGTGATGTACCCCTGCTCTGAAATGAATAAGAAAGTTGATTTTTTTTAGCCTTTTTTTTTCTCCATTTTATTCCAGATCAGTTTTGTTAATCTATATCTTTTTATAGTATGGTTGAAATGAGGAAATTTGGATAGTATGTTTTAGAAGGATCAATTGTATTATCACCTTCCTTTTTCCAAAGGGATCTCTTTGAGGCGTTATTTATGCTTTATAACAGATGAGGTTTTGCGTTTTCATTACATATTTGATATTACAAGGGCAAATTGATGTTAACTAAATAATAGACATAATAATGCATCTTGAAGAATACAAATAGCAGGTGAAATGTACATCATGTGTGATGAGCAAGTAGCCAGAGAAGCCACCAGCTTCCCCTCGTTGGTGTCACTGAATGCAAGTTTAATCATATCTTTGATCTCCCTGAACAGCAGCAGTGAGTAACTGCTGTCCTTTTTTCCAATGGCCTCTACATTTGGCAGTTTTTTAGTATTATAGCCTTCATAATGAAGGGAAATCAATATCTGAAGAGCAAGTGTTGAGAATGTTCTGTGGAGGCTGTCCCTAGCTTTGATCAAAGAAGATGCCCAATTACTGGGACAGACTGCTATTAAAAATAAGGCTTTTATAGGTAAAAGGGTTTTTCTTTTCTTTTTTTTTCACTTTTTTTAAATTTTCTTTTTTTCTTTTTGCCCTTCAACATGGGACTCTGAACTTTCTGTAATTATTTAACAGTGGGAATTGGTCTCCAGCAATAGATCAGGAAATATCCTGGGACACCTAGTTAGTCCCTCAGCAATGGGTAGTTTGTGAGGAGGAAATAACATGCTGATTTGCAGTTATAATTGAGGAAAATTGCTCGAGAGGATTCTGACAGTACAGAAAATAGGCCAATTAGTTACTCAGCTCTGATCCTCCTATGATTCATGATTGCTTCAATTTAATTTTGCTGTCACTTAGGAAGCAAGGTTAAGAATAGATTAACTTCTTTTAGACACCTCTTAGCTTACTCTTGCCTGGATTTTGGGGAGGTAGGTGGATAGAAGAGTGTAAGATGTTTCTTTTTTTCCTCTATGATTGTATGACTTGAGTCTAAAAATCAGAATTTCTCAATGTTACACTTAACGCTTATTCATCATGGAGCTATTCATGACGATTAAAACCTTCACACACAAACATTTCTTTTTTTTTCAAAGATAAAATGTACCCTACCAGTAAGTTAATAACACTTTCATGCTGTTACCTTACAGCCCTCTACCATAATCAATATTAAATAAAAAGAACTTCAAGCAAAAAAAAATCACAGCTCAGTAAATCAGCCAAGGGGAAGATTGTACCGCTCGCCCTTGAGCAGTACCCAGAGGCAACAATGCAAATTTGGAGACCTTAAAATGCCAGTGAAGCCACCCAAAAGGCAGCCTAAGGACATCCCTCCCTCTGAAGTCCAGGTCTGCGCCTCCTTGGTGGTTTCTGTTTCCTGTGGTCTGGCTGAGCACTGGCCCTGGCACTTGGTCTCTGTTGGCATCAGCAGTTGTGCTGCTGTGACACTGGAACCCTTCTGAGCCCTGCTCGGTGCCCCACAGGCACCTCCTTGTCTGAGTACTGCCCTCCTGGAATCACAGAATGGCTTAGGCTGGAAAAGCCCTTTGAGATAACAAACTCTGTTAACCCAGCACTGCCCAGCCACCGTCAAGCCGTGTCTCCAAGTGCCACATCTACATATCTCTAAATCCCTCCAGAGGTGTGGTGACTGCCCTGGGCAGCCTGTTCCAGGGCTTGGCAACTCTTTGGATGAGGAAATCTTTCCTAATATCCATTCTAAACCTCCCTGGTGCAATGTGAGGCCACTTCCTCGTGTCCTCTTCCTTGCTAGCTGGGAGAAACAGCTGACTCCTACCTGGGTACAGCCTCCTGTCAGGTGATTGTAGAGAGAAAGAAGGCCTTACCTCAGCCTATCTGAAATGCCACCTCTTTTGAAACTGTATAGTGTTCATTGCTTGATAGATGTGGTGTTGTTCTTAAGCACACAACAGCTGGAATTCTTGCCATCTCATTTATTTCAAGAATTTTTTTAACAAAATTAGACATTTCCTTGGGAGAACAATGAATCACTTAACTACTTCCATTAGAGAAAACTGCACTGTCACAGTAATGGTTTCTTTACAGGAATTAAATGTATCAGGAAGACTGAACAATTTTTTTAACTTTTCAAGTCTGCATTGCAAAGAGACCATAAGTGTTGGGCAGTATGTTGCTCTCCGTGGACACAGACCAAGCAGACAAACACATGGCATGATTATCACACAATATATTCAATAAGTGTGTGTGGGGGGCATATCTAACAGTCAAAGAAAATAATTTGAAACAAATGCAAAAGCAAAGGACCTATCCTGAAAAGCACATTTGTGTGTCTTCTCTCGGAAATACAGCACATGCCTCCTCCTTGCACAGAGTTGGGCTCACTTAAGGTCTTTGCCACAGCACACAACAGACAGGAGACTGTTAAATTGGCAGAACCCTGTATTTTATACCCCTGGCAGATAAAATGCATTGCTTGTTCAGTGTAGCAACACAAATCACTTGCACACACAGGCTGCTGCTCTTAAATTTCAAGAGCTCTCAGGAGCTGTGTTGTGTTAGTACACAGAAAGGGGAGCACCTGCCTATTTTTGTGGAGGGGGGAAAAAAGGTTTTTATTTTTAAGCAGGCACATTTTACCTACTAAGATCAGATAGCTGCAGTTGTGTGACGCCACTGTCATGCACAGTAAAGGTTTAATTTAGGACTGAGCCAGGCTTTCCACAGATATGTCTCAAATGCACTTTTCCTGGGAACTCATGGAACTGATGTCCTCCCTTTGTAGGGAACAGAGACTGGGAATGGCACATGCAAATAAATGTATGTGTGCACATAGCAAAAGTAGGAATAAAAAGGGAAAAAATATTAGTTGGAGCTTTATATAGTTAAGAACATGTTTGGGTTTGACAATGTAAAGTTTTTTCTGTAACAAGTACCATTGTTTCTTATAGCCCATGTGATTTCCATTGACTTATTCTATATGCTATATAATAAAAGTTAAGGAGTAGAACAAAAACAAGTTGCAGTTTGGAGCAAGTTAATGGTATTTCATTAACAAACTGTAAATAGTAACAGCATAAGCTAGATGTGAAACTGCTTTCACAGGCCATAAATGCTTAATGTTTATTACCAATAAAAGTCAAAGGAGCATTTAGCAAAGCAGTTTACCAAACAAACATTAAATACTATAATGCATTAGATTCAGTGGACAGAATCAGGTTATTTAATTAACAATGAGTAATCCGTTAGGGCTTTATTCACCACAAATAATCTGCAGCTTCACACATTAAAAGAGCTCATGAAAGCTGTGTAGTGGTGGAAGAACAACCCAGAGGTGCCAGATGTAGAAAGCCCCAGTGGGTGAAGAGTTCACATTTGCTGTTTCCGTACTGATTTCTCTTTCCTCATGCAGGTCTACGTTACATGTCTTTCTGATAGTTTAAGTAATCTTGAGAAATAACAGTAGAAGTCTTTTTAAAAGTAATTATTTCAATTATATTCTCAGTCATGTTCTTCTGATGCAAGGCATTTAGTTCATCTTTAAAAAAAATGCAACAAGTGACTAATGAGGATAATATCACGTTTAAGATGTAAAACTCAGGGACAGAGCCTTCCCATTTAAACAGTGACATAAAATGAGCATTTAGGTTGGACTATGAAGCTTTCAGAGTGAAAATGGGCAGTCTCTTTGGATTTGGTGACCTTGTATTTCAATTGCAGTACATGTAGAAACTATAGAAGATAATGACCTTTGTTCACCAACACATGGGATCAAAATTATGCTGAGACTTTTGCATACTCTGACTGGCCAGAAAAATGAGATTTTAATTAATGCTCCTCAACAGAAATATTTCCCAAGAACATCCACTTGCAGGTTGTGAAACACCTTCCTTTGTGAAGAATTCTTCCCTGAAATGCTTTTTATTTTTTTTCTGTGTATGTTGAAACTGTATGTCTGTTTTAAACTGAGTATCCAAACTAAAGCTGATGTTAGGTCAAGTGACTCTCACCAGGACCCTAGTTTGATAACTCAGAGCAGATAGATGCCTGCTCAATGCTTCTTGAAGGTAGGCTCATTCAGATAAATATATTAAGATTTTTCAGGATTGGAAACTTGGCCAATTTAGCAACATGGAAGACTTATGTGGGTTGCATCAAAATCAAACTTAAAGCTTGGAACCATGAAATTATTTCAGAAGATAAGGCTGGTTGTGTGTGCTGAAATTTTACAGGTGAAAAAAGTAATGGCTATCATAGTGATTAAACAAGTCTCAGTGTAAGAGCGGGACAGATACAGCTTGGTATGAACTTCATAACTTCAGAGTTTGGAGTCTTATTTCACAGTCTTCCCTTTGATAGCAGTTTATGATCATAATAATCATGTGGCTAATGTTCTGCAATTCAATTACTGCACTGTTGTGAACATTAACAATTATGTAGCAGATCTGAAACACAGTGGGACAAACTGGCAGTATTCATATTTCAGTTAGTTACAGCCTATTGCATAATTACTACAGATAAGTTACTGTTTATAGCAACACAAGGAATGAATTACAACAATAATTATGTGGCTAATACCACCTCTTGAAATGAATAAAACATACACGCCCAAAATGATGGCAAGGTTACAAAGGACCTGGTCTAAGAAGTGTGTTCTTTTTCTTCAAATGAATACAAGTTGTTGCCAACTTAGGTTTGTGTTGCTTTCTATTTCAGGTCTTCATTTTTGCTCAAAATCATCATTAAAATGTGTTTTGAAACGTTAATTTTTTTTTTTTTTTAGATTTACCATGATATGTGTTTTCCATTTAAAGCAGCAAGGATTTAGAACTCCCACCATGGCTTTTGTTAGCATTAAATAATAATGTTGCTTCACTAACATAATCCAGCTCATGATCTCATACACTGCTTTGGTCACTGGCCATCATGTTTGGCTCACAATAGAAGCAGCAGTGATTTGAGGTATGGAGGCCACTGCTGTGTGCATAGCCTGGAGTGTATTGTTGGCCTTAATCAACAAGTTTCCACCTTCAGAAACTCCCATTTTTGACATCGTATCTCACTCCATGTCAGAGTAAATTACATGATTGATGTTCCAGTCTGTTTATCAAGGAACTCATGCATTCCCTTTCTAAAATCAATATTTAAGAATAAAATAGCCCCATGATAATTTATTTTATCAATGTAAGTAAAAAATAGTTTGCTGTTTCACCTGAAGAATTAACTCTTCAAAGATCAACAAAAAGGCAGAATTGATGTGACACCAGGCTTGGCTAGCTCAGCATTACTCATATTGGCTCTCTTCATGCAAGAAACAGGGCAAAAATTTAACTACTGACTTCTGCTGAGCAGTGTACAAAAAAAGGCCATAGCTTCCAAAGCCATGGGTGGTGAGTTACTGTAGAGACCATGAAAAGTAGTTGTTCCACTTGGTTCTCCAACCTGTGGTGATTTAAGCCATGGCAGTTTATTTTCCTTTTCTTGATGGAAGAGCTAAAAGCTACTTAGTTACCTTAAATGCTAAAGAAACAGCAATTCAGGTTCAAGTTGCAGTGTGTTTAAAAAGACCATGAGTAACATTTGAATTTATATTTGGACATATGTTGCCTCATTCCTACAATGCTGAAGGGTCAGAAATACATCAGGACCACTGCACATCCCTCTGGTCAAAAGAGTCGGCCCTGCCCGTCACTTCACTCGAGGTGTTAATATTTCTGATGAACTTTGTGGCTGCTAACCCACTTTCCTTATCTGTTTGCATAAACTTGTGGTTGCAGGAGGAGCAGTTGGTTTCACTAATGACTTGCTCGTGTTTGTTCTGCCCTTGGGCTCGAGCAGAGTGCTACTGAGAGGGTTCTGCCAGCAGCAGATACACTTCTATCAACACCAATGGCTCTTGAAAAGGATTAATTTCTTGTGCTGAGCTTTTCTGTTTTCCTAGGTTTAATACAAAATTGAATCCATCTGATGATAACACGTTGCTATGACCTCATTTTAAGGAAGGCAAAATTTTATTAGGATTCATTATTACAGTATTTATTTTCTAATTCCTATCTGAATGATGTAAATTGAAAGCACTCTCTTCTAATTTGCTCCCAGTCAGACAAATTCTGACTGATCAAAGGGTATTTAAGTGCAAGTATAACTGCTGAAGACATCAGCTTATTTTCAGAACCAATGTGAAAGCACAAACAAATACAAGTAGTAAAACTCCCTTTATGCAGAAACACCCTCATATTCTTGTATTTTCTTTACTGTGGTGTCCTCAACTTCTTTCTGACCCCACCTGTAAATTTAGCAAAACCACTCCCCCCAAGTATGATTTGGAAAATACAAACTTCTGTGCAAGGTTTCTTCTAAGTTAGACCAGAACTTATCGCTGACCTGAAATAACCATGAGAGTTGTAATGTCCTCCAACCTTTTCTTCTCTGAATTTAACCATATATTGTAAAGAAGGTTCAATTATATACTTGATTGCTAAACATTTTCACTACAGGTCAGTGAATTCATACAGAACACTAAGTCACCACAGCAGTACAGCAACTGTTCTTACTCAGTAGATGAGATTTGGGAAATATGCTTGCCACCAATACATGATTAGGATGTCACAGGATGTCATCTAAGCTACAAATGTTAAGGACTTTTGTTTAAGCTGTGATTTCTTTTTGCAGAAATAAATAAACTTTGAGGTTTTTTGGTACGTCCTCATTTTGGACATTCCTCAAGTGTCTGTCAGCTCATAGCCTGAGTCAACCTGTGACAAAATAAAGGAGAACTTTTATTGAAAACAAAGCCTGGATAAAGTCTAATGTGGGAATCTGTTTAACTTCTGAGCTCCTTGAAGTGCAGATTTTAGTCCTATAGATACATGTGACTGTCTCAAGATGTCATCTCTGCCTAGTTTGTTGAGAAGTCTGGGGACACGGGTTCCTCAGCATTTTCCAAGAAGAGACATGTCCCTTCCCCTTTCTTTTAGCTTTTAAAAAAATATATCTTTAAAAATAGTGCAGCTAAAGAAATCTAACCTTTGACAGTTTTTAAAGTTATAATACTCTCTTTCACTAAATAAAGCCAATATTATCAACTGTGATCTGAATTTGTTTTTTAAAGCTTAGTTTAGGTCTTGATGAATATTCTACTTCTTTCATCAGAGATGTCTTTATTTGGGATATGGTTTTGCTGAAAAAATATGGTCTTTACTTGTGAGTGCTCAAATTTTGTTTGGTTTTCTTGCTAAATCTCAAAAATCATATAAAATTTTGTTAGAAAACACTATTTATGCCTAAAATAGATATATAAAACTTTAGAATGAGGGTTTAGACTCTGAAATCTCATCCTTGTTGTTACAACTTGTAAAGTGCAGTTAAATACTTATTCAGTAACCAAACCAAAATCATCAAAATTTGACATGCAATCAGGATTATATTGTTAACAGCTTATCCTGTGTGCTGGAAAGAATCATTTCACTATTCTCTTTGTCAGGACGTGTGTGATTAAAGGTTGGATGCACACACATTGTTCCATCGGCAACGTGCATGGTGCCTTCTGAGCAACAGATTAAAGATTCCCTGTATTTTAAATACTTTTTTTTCCTTCACAATGGGAATCACATAATCCCCTCTTATCCATTTTAATAAGCTGTGCTTTATGCTGATCTAGTGAGTGAACGTTTGATAAGGATTATAAAAATGTGTTGCATTTTTGTTAAACCACCAACATTGCACTTTGAATCATGCTTCAATAAAGTGTACAGAGACAGGTGTATCTCCTCTCCTTGCCCATTTTCAAAAGCACTGATCCCTCATCTAAGACTGCTGTTCCATAGCTTCCAATTATAACTTCTGATTGTCCCTACTATGGCTGCTTCCCTGGCTGGGGGCTCCAGATGTTTGGCTCCTTGCTGGTGGCGAGAGGACCAAGAGTATTTGCATTCAGACCGGTTGCCGTTGGCATTAGATCATCTGCAGGTAATGCTAACAATGAGCCTCCAAATAATTTGCAGAGTAGCACGAGCACATTCTCCTCCCTTTTTATCTTTTCAGTTCAATTGCCTTCAGCTCCTTGGTGTGCAAGGAGGACTTTAGGCTTTGCCTAACGCTCAGCCAAGGTGTCAGGATTACCCTTTCATGGCAAACCTAAGCCTACCCCTTGACTCCTGACACTAATTAGCAAGCACTGACAGCAGATTGTCCTGTCAGTGGAAAAGGACCCTGAACCTGTGAGCTGATTGAGAGCTGCTCCTTCCAAACCAACTCCCCGCAGCCAGGAGTGTGCTGTGAGCTGTGCTTGTGGCCACCGCGGGTCAGAGTGAAATCATCCGCTCTGGGCTTCTGTTCTTGTAGAGCAGCAACCCCTCCTGGGCTTTGGGTGTGCTATTTTGTAATGACATATTTGCAGCTTTCATACTGGGAGTGTCCTCAAAAGCTGGATTACAGTGCTGCAGGCTTGCTTCCTAAGGGAAAACTATTTTACCTAATTTTGTGGGTTTCTTGACTAGTGCTAACAATATTTTCCTTGTCTTAGAGCACGGGGGGTTGGATTTAAGCTCACTTGTCTAGTACAAAAGATGGCATCATTAACATTTTAAGGTGCTCCTGAGTACCTCCAAGATTTTATTGTAAAATATACTGTGCATGTAGCATTCTTGATGGTGTGGTACAACAAACCAGCACTGTCAGCACTTGTGTGCAATGCCTTCACCCACTGCCACATTCAAGCCAGTGAAAATATGCTTTAAAAGTCTTACAAGTTCTGAGTTTGGCTTATAAATAATAAGAATTTGTTTTAATATTGCATTTATTCTGTTTCTGTGCAAACAACACGTAGCTGCGCATGTATTGTTGGGGTGCAGGCATAAGATGTGATAAATGTATTAATGTAAATATAGAGAAATAGTTTGGAAAGGTCTGTCTTGACTGCTTAGCAAAGGATGTAAGACCATCAGGGGTACAAATAATGAAGCCATAATTTTGTGAAAGACATCCTGATTTCACTGATTCTCTCCATGTGCTTTGCTTTCTTTTCTGCAGCAGGAATTATCTGTAATATCTTCCTGAAGTTTACTAGCAATGTTGCTGAGTTGTTTTATTTTTTTTTTCCTGGAATGACTAATAAAATACATCTTTGAAGTTCATGGGAGAACAAACAAAAAAACCAACCAAACAAAATGGGGCTGTTAATGCCTGGGAAGTCATTTTACGATGGATAAAAGGTCAGAGTAGCTTTTTTCAGTGGATTTTCCTGTTGGGAATATTTATCATCTATAAAGTGCTGCATCTGCGACCTTTGTGAGTATTTTATCAATAACAAAGAACTGAATAATTCTACCATTTTTGAAAAACCACTCATCTATATTTAAACAGTATGGAAGAGAAAATCTCTGCGCTCAGAGCTTTGGAGGCAAGTTGCATACAATAAATGCTGTTTCTCATGGCCGTTATTAACTTGCCACTTTTAGTCGAAGAGGCTAGAGGGTGTATAAAGCCCCCATGTTTTACCTAGAAATAATTAATGCAGCTGTATTCAGACTTCATTGCATTTTCTTATACGTGTCTGTCAGTCAGGGGCACAGGTGACCATAGGGCCCCAGGCTGGGTGGGCTGCAGGGCACTGCTGCTCACGGTCTGTGCTGTCACACGAACGCAGCCTGGGTTTGTCTCAGAGCAGGGTCTGCCCAAACTCTGTGTCACCACGAGGTTCCCCAAACCCTGACTTCCATCATGGTTTAAGGAACAAGCTCGACCTTCTTAAACCTGAGCTGTGGGCATGAAGACACAGAACATGCAGCTAGAGAGGGTTTTTCCCTACTCTGTAGCAAAATAGGACACAAACTGTTTTTAGATTTTTCTTCCAAAGCTCCTATAAAAACATTTTTAATCACTCTGGTGGAAGTTTTACTGTCTAAGTTAAAGATATCTAACGATTGCATTAGTGGTAGAATGAATGTAGTCCATAACTTTTCAGATAACCAGTATCTTGAAATAATGAAAAAAACCCCAAGTTTTTCGGTCATGTAGTAAGACTTCTTTTCCTCCCGTTTTGCCTATGTCATGTAATACTTGCTATTTAGTTATTTTCTTCTCTTGCATGTTTCTAGAAAGAGCATTCTGAGTGCATCAGACTGAACATTAAGGAACACAGATGTGTCATTGTGAAATCGGTACCACTGTTGTGTTGAAAGTGCTTGCACAGGCTCTAATTTGAGACCGTAAAGGCTGTTGTGTGATTTATGGATAATGACAGTTAGTGTGTTATAAAGTATTAAAAATTTATGACTAGATTTTGTTTCCTAATTTTGTATTTAATTTAGCAAACTTTGGGCAAATTCAAGGGGGAACTAGAAGTCAAGATTCACCAAATACAGATATGGAATGTACATTCTGGTCAGTAAAAGTCAGTGAATCTGAGTCATCCCTTCTCAGTTTGTCATTGAATTGACTGTTATATAAAATTATAAATAACCTTGTGACGTCTGGAATTTAGCTGGATGCTATATAGGAATTGTGGTCCCAGCAGCTTGTGTGGAATAGCTGCAGAATACAAAATAATGAAATAAAATAGCTGTAGTTACAAAGACAGACACTTTTCATAGCATTCTAATGACAGCAGAGTGCAAACGAGGAAAGAACTGACCTATTTGAGACAATGTCAAAAACCTAAAGCCAAGGAGTGACCCTCCCAAACCTGTTTAAT
Organism: Callaeas wilsoni; assembly: GCA_013398955.1. Lineage (NCBI taxonomy): Eukaryota > Metazoa > Chordata > Aves > Passeriformes > Callaeidae > Callaeas > Callaeas wilsoni. The sequence continues at coordinate 20,926 of VWPU01009564.1, forward strand.
ACTGTTTGACACAACCTCTTATTTGGTCTCACTTGTCAGTGTTGCAAGACACATTTTCCAAGCGTCTTGAGATTCTTGTCATCTTGAAGCAGCATCTCTGCTGCAGCATTTTTGGCAAACAAATCAGAGAAGTAACTAAGAAAATGCGTCAGTGCTATTGCTAGTCAAAGAGAAAATTGTCAAGGAAGCCATTCAAAAAATAATTTCAGAATTCCAAGGCTTTGACTGCTTTTGATGGCGGAGTTATACAGGCAGTGATGATTCACCTTGCTCTCGCCTTGGGTAGCTTTGTATTAGATGTCTGACAGATTCTGTCTCTAAAATCAATCCAGAAAACTCAGGATGAGTATCTGCTGTGCTGACACAGTCAATCTGCACAGGCCAGAAGTGCCTTTTTTTTCTCTTCTGACCAGGAACAACATTTGCTTTTCTGTAATGTGGTACAACACGCTCCTCTTTTCCTGATCTCACATACTTTTATTATAAATAATTTGTAAAAGCAACTAACTTTCTATTCTCAGTTGCATGTTTCAAGCTGTTAAAAGGACATAGAGTCCTGCAGGAAAATAACTACCTGTGCTCAGTGTGTGTATGCATGTACAGATCTATTTATGTGTAAGTGGTTTGCACGCAGCAGTAGCTGGGCAGAGGTTCCTGTCATTACCATCAGAGATTTCTTGGTGCAAGCACTGTCAATCAAGGAGTCTGCTGATTATTCCCCCATATTTTTGGAGTCAAACTCAGAAGACCTCAGCTTGACTTGCTGATGAAGCCCTGTTTGGCTTCTCCATTCTGAGCATCAAAATATTAATGATGTGATGCAAAAGCCATTTAAATCATCCATGGCTGCTCTCTGTGGTGTAAATGCGAGATCTGTTCCATACCATGAGTGTCTTCAGATATTTCCTATTTCTTTACCACTACCTCTGTGACATGGGACTAACGGTTTTCAGCTGTCCTTCATTTCTTCCTCCCCTCATACCCAGGCAGCACAGGACTCCAGGTGAAGCACTGCCTGAAGCTGCAGTGCATGAGTCCAAGATACAAACACTTCGATGGAACAGCTCTTGCCACTGTATATGTGCAGATTCTTTGTATTTGCAGGCACAAGAGGTCCTGGTAGACGAGTAAGTTTTTAGATAAAATGATTTTCATTGCACCCAACCATAGTGTCAACTGTTTTAAATGCAGATTGGATTGCAGTGTTTGCTCGAAAACTCTGGGAACAGTCAATAACAAGGAAATACTTCCATTCCCTCCTCTCTTCTCTTCAGGGATTATTTAGTACTTAGTGTCTCAGAAGCTTAATAGAATCTTTCTAACCATAAATTTTAATAGGGCAGTACAGTAAAATATAAAAATGCCAATATACATTTTCTAAATATTTAACAAGATTCTCTTGCTCAATTATTTAGATCACATCCAGAGCTCCCTTGAAACAAATTTAAAGTTTTACATGGATTTAACAAAGTACACAAACACAGTTTGTTTACTGACACTGCTGAATACAGAAAAAAATTTCAGTCAAACTTCCAAATTAAAATTCAAGGATTTTAGGATTTTCAATGGTGTGCTAAATCAGATAAAAGTACTAGAAATTACAAAGAGATGCTGGAAATGTTTTATTAATGTTTTGGCTTTTCTTTACCAATAATTTCTTATTTGTTTTCTTTCTTGTATCAAACATCTTTTTTTGTATTGTAGTTTAGCTGACAGCTCTTGAAATTAAAAAGGAAAATTTAATCTGGGTCTGTGTACATTGGGAATTACAGATCACAGGCTTAATCTCAGAATATTTTACTCTTTGCAAGAGAATATTTTACTGCTTGCAAATTGCTTTATTTGGGAGCAAACCTATGATTTCTCTATAATCAAAGCAGCAGTCTGGAGGAGCCCCTGATTTGTTCTTGCTTCCAAAGGAAGCCATAAACAGGGATCTTTCCTCTGTCCCAGTGACCAGGGCCACTCAAAAATGCAGGCCCCCCTCCTCACAGTGCAAACCCTGATCCTGAGACGGAAAAGGCCTGAATGTTCCTGCCACTGATTCCTTCTGCTGCTCTGTAAAGTGCAGGCAAACATGGCCCTGATCCTCACTATTTTTACTTTCTTCCCTGCGTTCCATTGCAGCTCTCTAGCAGGGTTTAATGGCAATCTTTACAGCCCTTGTCAAAACTCATAATTTTAAAACAATACGAGAAGAATTATCAGGGGAATAAGTGTCTGGCATGGGGCAATTTTGCTTCCTTGCTAGAGAAGGAGAATCCAGGACATTTAAAAATATAAACCAATTCCTACCAGTTATTTTTCACTTTAAGACACTAAGGCAGCTTGTAAAGCCCATCAAATGCCTGACGTGAGCTCTAATGAGTTTTAACCTCGCTTTTTGCGCAAAAAGCTTTGCAGACTTCCTGTGCTCTTTGAAAAATGTGGTATTTTCTGATGCACAGATTGTTTCAAAACCACTCTATAAAATCCCTGTGGACACAAGCACTGCTGATATTCATGCACTAGCATTTGAATCTTCCTAGAAACGCAGTTTTTTAGCTCAATTTTTTACTTCCTACTATATTCAGGAGGTAAGTTAATCTGTGACTGCATCAACATGAGACTACCATCGTGAAGATGTCGTTTTTTCTTAGTGGCCCAGAGTTTTCCAATGTCCTTGTAGAATGCAGATGAGACAGAATTGCTTTACTCCCCTTGATCAGGTATTCTGGAAAGAGACATGATCCTGAGCACAGTGTCACACATTTAAAACACCAACAGACTGATTTAGTACTTACTGACAACTTGGGTGCCCACTATAATCTTATTTCAAGATGCTGTCTAGAACACTGCTATCCAGACTGTTTGGAAAGTCACTCTTCCAGCAGCTGCAGTGACAAACCTCAGGATTAAACTAACACACAGCATGAGAAGTTTCTTTTCAAGGAGCTGGGTGCTGGAGGAATCACCATCAGCTGTGTCTTTGTCCTTTTTTGTCTTCAAGGTGCTTGTTCCCTGGTTTTACACAGCATCAGTGAATGACATGCAATAATGGATTTAAATGTAAGGTACAAACATATGTAGAAAAGGCGGCTGCCAGTTCCCAGGAGCTTGGTTTAAAGGAGGAAAGCCAACTTTCCTTGTGCCAGTGGCAAACCCTCTCCACGTGTCAACCTCATGTTGTGTTCCATTGTGGGGAACTGCGAGGAGCTCTTTTAGAAATACATGGTCAGGAACGAAATTAAGCCAAACGAGACAAACATTGTATCTAAGAACCCTTTATTGGTAACGAAAAAATCAAAAGAAAAAGGAGTTACCCTACTAACGAGGGCTAGAAAGGACAGAGCAAGAGGAAGAAAAATGGGAGGGAGAGGGAGAGAGAGCGAGATGGGACAGAGGGAAAAAGGGCGCTTCCACCGGAGGTCGGGGAGTGCCGTGGATGCCCAGGAGGCTGGGGCCGTGCGCGCTGCCCGCCTGGGGACGGCACCCGCGGAGACGGGAGACCGGGCACGGGGTGAGGGGCGCTCGGACAGGGGGTCCAGGAGCCTGGGCAGCACCCACGGTGATGGGAGACCGGACACGGGGTGAGGGGCGCTTGGACTGGGGGTCCAGGAGCCTGGACAGCACCCACAGTGACCAGAGACCGGACACGGGGTGAGGGGCGCTCGGACAGGGGGTCCAGGAGCCTGGGCAGCACCCATGGTGACCGGAGACGGGACATGGGGTGAGGGGCACTCGGACAGGGGGTCCAGGAGCCTGGACAGGGATGGCGGCTGGGGGCTGGCTCGGACACGGGCAGGGCTGGGCGCAGGAGGCTCAGGCAGGGCCGCAGAGGCGAAGCAGACAAGGCGCTCGTCAGGGCCACAGCAGGGCTGGACCGGTGCAAGGGCGAGCAAGAGCCAGAGAGGGCAGGAGAGCCAAAAGGCAGCTGGGGCCAGGGCAAAAGCCTGAGACTCAAAAAGCACCGACTCAAAAGCAAGCTTCAACAGGCAAGTCTCAAAAAGCCCCTCGAATCACCAAGCCTCAAAAGCATCAGCACAGCCCCAAGCCAAACGCCCACGCTCAAACAGCAAGTGTGAAGAGCCCCAGGCTTGTGCCCCAGTCACTTTTTGTGCCCCAGGCTTGTGCCACAGTCACTTTTTGTGCCCTGGCCGCTCCCGAAGGCTGCGTGCTGGCAGGAGNCGCTCCCGAAGGCTGCGTGCTGGCAGGAGAGCCCGGCCCGCTGCAGTGCCGCTGCAGTCCCTTGGCAGAGGCCTTTTGCCGGCTCCTTGCAGAGCATCTCTGGGGCGCAGCGCCCGCGGGGTTCCGCTGCTGCCCGCCTGTCCCAGCGGGACAGGCACTGCCTGCCAGGAAAAGCGCCCCGAGACAAGGCTTCCCCAGCTTCTCCTTGCTGCCTCCTGGACCTGGCACATGTGCAGCCCTTTCCCCACGGGCCTCTGACAACCAGCGTTGAGACAAATAAATTGGCTCTTCACACCCCAGAAGTGGATTGTCTGGGGATGGGTAAAATCAGTGTGGAAGGAAGGTGAATCCTCATCAGGGATGGAGAGAGATGGCAGAGGAGCGTTTGGAATATGGGTGCATTCCTATGTGTGACTGTTGTTGAGATGATCATGAATAAATTCAGATTGTGCTTTGCTTTCTGATTAAATTACATCCTCAGAGTGAGAGGGGATCTTTTCCAGCTGAAGATAAATTGTGGAGGTAAGCTTAGGCATGCTGTTCCTTGTAAGACCCAGATTTCTGCCTTGCTAGGACTCACTGTCTACTTGCAGGAGGAGCAGGGGAACCAAATTTAGATGCAATTCACTGTAATATTAGCTAATTCATCTTAGGTGCTATAATTTTGTGCTTTGGCAGGGTGATTTAGTCCTGTGCTCACTGGGACTGCTCTCCATGTCTCCCACTGTCACAAATTCACTCTTGAGATCATCTGTTTAATCCTCAGTATTATGACAGACAAGAAGGAGAAATGTCAGTGTAAGGTGGGAAGTGGAGCATTGTTCTGTATGAAGAAATACAGGCCCTGGTTCACTATAGTTATGTTGTATTAATAATTAAAAATACCTTGAAATGACACATAGGGCGAGTCCCTAGAGAACTGCATGGTGCAACTTGTTATTGGGCTGGCCCTGCACAGGTTTAAGGGGTATAAAGGAGCTGGTTTGCTTAGGGCTGAAATGTAAACCCTTCTCTAGTGAATAAGACAAGCTGTAAGACACCCCTTGCTGTGCTACTCATGGAGGCGGGGGGAGTGTGTGTGGGAAATCATAGAACTATTTCTGTGGGAAAAGACTTCTAAGGTCATAGAGTCCAGCTGTTAACCCCGTACTGCCAAACCCACCACTAAAACATGTCCCAAATGCTGCATCTACATATCTTCTAAATCTCTGGGGAGGGTGACTCCACCACTGCCCTGGGCAGCCTGTTCAGTGCTTGACAACCCTGTCGATGAAGAAATTTTTCCTAATATCCAATCCAAACCTCTTCTGGTGCAATGTGAGGAAATTTCTTTTTGTCCTAGAATCATATGGCAGAATGATTTGGGTTGGAAGGGGCTTTAAATCTCATCCTGTTCCACCTCCTGCCATGGGCAGGGACATCTTCCACTATCCCAGGTTGCTCCAAGCCTCATCCAACCTGGCCTTGGACACTTCCAGGCATGGGGCAGCCACAGCTTCTCTGGGAAACCTGTGCCAGGGCCTCACCACTCTCCCAGGGAAGAATTTTTTTGTAATACCTATCTAAGCCTGCTTTCTGTCATTTTGAATAAAGAGAAGCATTCCTACACATCCTGGTATCCCCTCCTTCAGCTTCCACAGAGGAGATGGCAGTTACCTGCTGTTCAGAGAGCTTGAGGAGGTTTAATTTTGTAATTATTATAATTTAGGGCCTTGAGTTGTGTAATCCTTTATTAATATTAAGCATTATAAAAAATCAGCTGCATAAATGCAAATGTATAAAGGTTCAATTAAAGGAGCAAATATAGCATTGTGAAAATTTCTCTCAGTACAAAAAATGTAGCTCTCATCTACTTTTCTGGTTTTGAGACTTGTAGCAGTGATCACTTTTCTTTTTTGCTTACTCATTATTTATGTTAACTATTTCACTTATTACTAAACCACTGTGAATTTGTTATTTTTTCCTTTTGAGAAGCAGATTGTTTTTCCAGTCAGGAAGAAATGAGAACCATATAGTGCTTATTCAAAGAATTATTGAAAAGAAAGAGACAGGCAGAAATATCCAGACCAGTAAGAAAGCCATGAGGCTTACCATCACCAATAAAATTTTACCTCGTATATAAAAGTGCATGTGTGTCTCTTGGGTCAAATCCAATGCAGTCTTTGTGCTTTATTAGTTCCTTTGATGTCAAAAGGACCAACTCTAGCTGTTGAAAATAAGGTAAGAATTGTAATTTACTGCTTCCAGAAGCTCCATCAATTCTGTATATCCCTGGGCAAGTTGGATATTTTGAGACACCTGGAAGACCAATAACCAACCTCTGTTTTCACTGCTGGCCCATCTGAGTGTATAACCTGTACAAACTATATCCAAGGACTCCTGTTGAATATCTGTTCTGCTCTGTTGCTATTCACTCCTGACTACTTGTAGTATTATAGATTTATTCTGGATATGAGTGCAAGTTGCGAGACAATATATTGATTCAGAATACCTGGTAATAGAACAGTAATTGCTTTGTTTTAAAATTAAGTGACCATACTCATTTTAGAATCTATAGTATTTCATCATTTCTAGTGGTATCATGATATGAAATAGAAGAGACTCCACAGCCAATTACCCTCACAGAAACAATAATCCATGTTGTATTTCACAAACAAATGACAATCAGGAAAGCTGCTCTTACTTATCAGAAATGCATCTGATTTGAACAAATGTTCCCTTTCCAGGGAAAGAGGAGAAGAATAATATGTACCTTTTGAATTATTTGTAGATACTTATGTTAACGGAAACTATTTTTACTTTTGTTCGTATAAGTATGCTTCAGTCTTATGCTAAACTAATAAAGGAGCTTGGAATTAGAAATATTCTACAGCTTTTTTATGAATACAAATGCAATATAAAAGCAGTAGTCTTCAGTAAATAATAGGTTTTTCACTCCATTACCATATTTAACAAGTAGAGGAAAAAAAGAGCACTGCTTCCAGTCCTGAGTTACGGTGTTCTGCTGCAAATGGGGTCTGATGCATTTTTCTGCTTTCAAAGATTAAATTCCCTGTGGCACATAAACCGCATATTTTCTGAATTGTGGACTAATTTGCATTTTTTAAAACATCTGTTTATGAATATCTTTGTGATAATAATTACTATTTACAAAGTTTTAATCAGAAGAGGGAAATTTTTAAACGAAGAATACTGGAGGGAACAGATTTTTACCTTCTGGTCATTATTGCCGCAATTTATTCTATAGTCCGCCAGTTCATTTCCCCCCATCCCTACTTATTTTGTCTCCATTTTAAGCACATTTCCTTTCTCATTTTATGCTTTTTCTCCTGTTACCAGTGGTGGCATGAAAGCCCAGGGCTGAAGCTCCTGTTTTACTTGGTAAACAAGACCTTGTTTGAGAGGGCATGAGAGGAAGGGTTTACTGGGGTGGGGTGGGGGGGTTGCTTTTAAGAAGATTAATTTCTTTAATAAAATCAGAGGAACACAGGAACCTGACGTGACTGTTGGACACAAGGTAGGCGTGTACTGAGCAAAGAATTGTCAGTGTAGCTGTTTACAATAACCTGGGCAGAATCCTACCAGCTACTTCTAAATGAGAAAAAAACAACTCCTGTAGCCATACAGAGCATCAAAAAAAGCTAATAATGGGGCTTGTCCTTCAAAGCAACAAACAAAAACTAAGCAGCTTTGAGTGTTTTTCTTCTCCAGCTCCTCAGCTGAGGGAGGACTTTACAAACGATGCCGTGATCCACTTGTGCACAGACAAGTGGAAAATCTCATTAGATTTTAACACCTTGAAGGAGCTGCCCTTTTTTAATAGTATAACCATTTTCCTTTCAGACCCCCCCAGCATCTTAATCAATTAAGCACCACAGTCCTGACACTGATTTGTAAAAAAGGTTAGCATAAATTGTTTTTGCAGTGCAGAAAACATATCTTCAAAGGAGATGGAAAGGGACTTTTGTCTCCATGAGAATCAGTCCCAGTGTTATATGACACTCTCTTGATTTGCTGCACATTTTTTGGTTTTGCACACACAGGACCTGAGATTTCTGGAAGTGACAGTGAGAAAAACAAGAGGAAAAGTCTTTGGCTTTTTTATCCATGGGATAAAAGAAAGAATGGGGAGAAAGATGACCTTCTCTTAATCCTCCTCTCCCCCTCTTCACTCCCAACAATTTTGCTAACACTGGCCAATTAGTATAACATAAAATATCGTCACAGTCAAGAAGCTGGAAATTTAGTATGTTACTTAGCTGAGAAAAATAGGCTACTGCTCTGTCCTCATTGGAAAAAAAAAAAAAGAAAAAAGAGTAAGTGGAGTCTTTAAGTTGGCCAAGTCAAGATGGGTGACTTGGATAGAAAGCTTAATGAAAATTCTATAAATTTCGGATGAGATCAAATCTCTGTTCTCTTTCTCTTTTTACACAAAGGCAAATGTACTAATCCTCATCTCTGCCTGTCTTGTACTTTGTTATAGCTCATTCAAGTGAGTAGCACTGCTGCAGAAAGCTCTCCATCCGTCCTAATTAAGACAGGCTGCACAAAACATCATTAGGTGGAACAAAGCATAGCATCTACTTGCAATGCTGCCTGTAACTCCATTACATAGCTTGAGTCCTTTAGCCATCAATTACCTTGGAGTAAAACACTTGAGGCCGACAAGCCCTTTGTGGTGCTGATGAAGCAAGGTGCTGTAATCCTGAGCTATTACATTATCACAGGATTTTTGCTAAATAGAAATAACCAAAGTAGAGTAAAATTAATGTGCTAAGTTTTTTTTCTTTTAACTCATGCTGTATGGTTTCTCTACTACACTTAGGAGGTTTGTTGGATAACGTGTGGTAGCTCACTGAACAACATTAACACCAAAATTATGCAGTTTTCCCTTTCTTTTTCTAATGATTGGCGTGATGGGTGAAATGCTTTGCTTTATTTTTTAGATGTTCTTGTTTTACAGCTACTAGAAAAAAGCGTGCTTAAAAGGCTGCATATTTTATTCAGAGGAGAAAGAAAGGAAGAGTTTTGATTCACCTTTCCATGTGTGAGAACTCATTTCAAGGTTATGGACTTTGGCCCAGTAGTGTTTCAATTTGAAGAGTAACTCAGAATTAGAGGTGGCCAAGAATTTCCTTCCATTAGGATTATGTAATTGAAAAGTACATTCCCAGCTTTTCTTGTTTCTTTTTATTTTTTTTTGTTGTTTCCTCTTTTTTCCAATGAGGAAATCTGAGTAGAATTGAACTATTTCCTGCTTCATACAGCTAAAGCATTTTGGGTTTTTTTCAATTATGCATTTATTTGCGTCCACATGGGAATTCAGATTGAAAGGAATACTTTATTACTTTTTCTTCTTCAATGCAAAAAAATGTTAACACAAACTTTTAAAACTATGTGCACTGGCTTCCAGCAGCACAGACTCATTTCTGACCTGCACAGTGGGCTCTGGGACTGCAGCAGAATGAAGGAATTCCCCCACAGCCTCTCCTCTCTGACACTGAAGGGTATCAGTGACTGGCTGGTGATTGAAGGACATAAACAATTTCAGAATTTCCAAACTTAATATTGTCTGGAAACCCAGAAGAAAATGTAGATAGATGGCTTAAGTTTTTATTCCTTATCTAAGAAAGAAATATTAAAATGTTGGCCTTTTGTTGGAAATTGGGAAATTGCACAGCTCACTAGGAGAGGAACAGCAGTCACACCACAAGCCCCTTGTGGGAGAGGTCACTACTGGTAGCTGTCACCTCCCATCCCCTTTACAGGCTGTCACATTTGTCTGCAGAAAAGGATCACCTGAAAGGCTTGGCAGCATCATCACTCCCATATTTCCTCTTGCAGTCTGTGTTTCTTGGGATGAGCAGCATGAAATTGCCTGCCTGTTTATGTTGTTTTTTTTTTTTTTTTTTTTTCTGGTTACCACAGCTGTGACAGCACAAAACCCAAGGCAAGGCAAGGCAAGTAAGAACACTTTTAAGGCCTCTCCAGGAGTAGACAATAACCCAACATGGCATACCTATGTGTTATCCACTCCTCAGATTTTTTTGTTGTTTGTTCTGCTGCTTCTGGAGCAGAGCTCCACTAGTGGCAGCCTTCCTCTGCAATTTAACAGACCATCCTTCAGCCCTTCTTGTCCTCAGACAACGGGGAGCCTTGTCTGCACTTAGTAGAATCAAGTGTTTCTAGAGAAAGAAAGAACGCCCCTGATAACAGAAGGAAGATCTAGCAGGAGAAATAATTGGAGATAGCAGTGGAAGGAGGAGGAGGAGCACAAAGAGGAAAGATAAAGGCAGAGGAAGAGACAGGATCAAAAGAGAGGGGAGATGACAAGTGAGAGCAGAACTGTGAGGGAGAGAACAAGTGAAATACTGCAGCAGCACCGGGAGACTTCAAAAAATGTTGAGCCTTGGTATGTTCAGAATTCAACTTTCCTTCAGCAATGCATGGAACAGCATGTCCAGACGGAGTTTCAGCATCTCCATGTAACAAAGCAACCACTTTTATCCATTATTTAAACACACGGTGTCAAGGCTGACAGTGCAACTTTGCCCAGTACAAGGGCAGGTGTCTTGTTCCCTTTGGGGGAGAAAGACTGTCTTTCCTTTGCTATGCTGCACGTGTCTCCTGCAGCCGCCCCTTGTGGAAATAATGCAGGACCAGCTGCACAAGCTTTGTCAAGTCCTGCTCACATACAGCCAAGAAAAGATGGATATTCCTTTGAAAGCAACAGGCAGATTGGGTATCTGCCTTTTCATACTACCTTTAAGGTTAAGAACATAAGTGGTGCTTTATTCTTTGTCTTTTAAGATGCCATTTAACTTTCCCAAGCAGCTGATTACACATTAGGAATGGGAGGACAGGAGGGTGATTTTGTCTTATCTCTGTGATTTATGGTTGAGTTCTCAAGCCATTGGATTCAGACACCTGAAACCCTCACTCATCTCACCAGCTCTAAAGAGAAAAGTGCTTCTGGTTTTGATTTATTCTAGAAATACACATTTTTTATTATGAAGCACAAATTTACTATAATGGCTTTCAGATCCCTAAGGAGAAGCTTTTTCAGCCCGCTACACATATTGATAATGTAATACAATATATTTTCCCTTATGGCTTTGAAGTGCAGGTCTCAAAAACTCAACTTGAAAAAATCTGTTTGAAACTTGCAAGTCACTCCATAGAGGCGATTTGTGTTGTAATGCCTGCAGAGTGTCCTGACTGGACTGGATGGAAAACAGCACCTCAATATTAGCAATGGTGAGACAAGGAGCACCCAATGCTTAGTTTCATAAATGTTTTGTTCCTTTTTGGAGCATCATTTGTTTAATATCTGCTTCCCTGTGGTGACTGGCATGGCATTGTGTGATCCATCACAATATGACATGACAAGAAACACACCTCGAAGATACAATATTGTTATTAGAAAAAGAGGGGCCCTTTTGGCATTAAGAAAATTTAAGGACAAAATCTATAGATATAAATGCATGTAGCTCTCATTGGAATCAAATGTCACTTCTGTTCAGATAAGAAGTGAAGAATGTAAGAGCTTTAAATTGTCAGTGAAGAGACATGACAAGGTTTACCAGGGTCTGCTGAGTGAAGCCACCTCCCTGGGATCTGTGGGTGCCACCAGCCTCACTGAGGGGATTGGCAGTGGGACTGTCCTTCAGCTCTCCTCAGAGAGACCCCTGCACAGTGCCAGCATGGACACACTTCTTCCCCCTCGACAATTCAGGTAGAATTCAGAAGAGATCTTTCCAGAGCATGTGCTCAGCAGGGCATCACAGAGGGGCTGGAGCACTGTTCCTATAAACACAGGCTGAAAGATTTGAGGTTGTTCAGCCCAGAGGAGAGAAGGCTCCAGGGAGACCTTATGGCACCTTCCAGTACCTAAAGGTGCTACAAGAGAACTGGAGACGGACTTCTGATAAGGGCATAGAGTGATAGGACAAGGAGGAATGGCTTTAAACTGAAAGAGGCTAGGTTTAGATTAGATAAGGGGAACAAATTCTTCCCTGTGAGGGTGGTGAGGCACTGGAACAGGTTGCCCAGGAAAACTGTGGATACTCCATCTCTGGAAGTGTTCAAGGATGGGTTCAGTGGTACTTGGAGCAACCTGATCTGGTGAGTGGCATGCCTGTGCATGGCAGGGGGTTGGAACTAGGTGATCTTTAAGGTCCCTTCCAATGCAAACCACTCTGTGATGGTCTAAATACTTCCTGTCCCCCCACCATCCCTGCCTGCTCCATGGCTCTGGGAATGGCCACCTTTGGCAGTCTGTCATGGAGGTCCAAGGTGCAGCTGAGAAGCCGAGTTTATAAAACAAGGTCAGGAGCAGCAAGGTACCTCATAGGACTCGGGCGTGGGCTGGAGAAAGGAGGAACCTGCCTGGGACCTGGGGAGCACCCCTGAAGCCATGGCACTGCAGGGCATCCCTGCAGCCCAGGGTATGGCTGCACTGTCTGGAAAACCATCTCCTTTCCAGAAAAGCACAGGTTTTCAGCAGCATTAATTTGCTTTGCTTTCAGTGGAGTTTCCTCGAAAGGAGACCTAAGAAGTTGGCAAACCTTCAAGACATTCCAGGAAATACAGCACGTTTCTAATTCACATCATTTAAGCATCTGAGAAGCTTAAAAGAACCCCCATCCCAGTGCAGCCACTTCAGAGGCCTCTGGGGGACAGAGGGTGGCTTTAACCCCAGATCCTGCTCTAAGTTTGTAGTCACCTTTTTGCTGGAGGTTCTCAACGTGTGCTTCCCATTTGCTGGCGTGGGGCATGTTTGAAAGCCCACAAAGTTACTGGCAATGTTTATATTTCTTGTCTCAGGCACTTTTATTAGATCCTCTGTAAACACTCCCTCTAGTAAGAACATTCTCCAGAACATATTTGGGAAGCAGACAAAGAAGGATTGGGATATTTCTATGAAGACACGCTTTTGGCAGCGCTGAGCCAGGCCAGTGGCCAGGAGCTGGCCAGGGACAGGTGAGCACATCAATCCCACTGCTGCTGGGGAAGGAACCTTGGCATCAAGCACCACAGGGTGTTAATCAATTAAATGTCTACATCAGAAAGAGAAACATTTCTGAAAGTTAACTCAAACTGAGGTTCAGCCCATCAGTGTTCAGATTCAAAAGATTTGGATAATTGTTTTCTTTCTGTATTTCAATGCTTTCATGCTGTTCTCCTTGCTGTACCAGTCTAAGCAGGTGAGCGTTTGTTTTTGGGCTGTTTTCTGGGTGTGATGAGGAGCTGAGCTGAACTTCCCTCCTCACACTGTCTCCACAGGCAGCTGCAGAGAACAGGAGCTGCCTGAATGCTCAGTGCACCTCTCTCCCTTCCTTACATTTATTTCTGCTCTTTACTGGAGCTGTAAGAGGCATCAGGGCTTCAGCAGTCCCCAAAGTGCACCTCCTGAAACAGAAGTGCTCTGGATGGGAATGCTGTGAAGCAGCATAGAGAGCTGGTGGGGAATACACTGAGGGCAGGAGCTGGGGCAAGTGGCTACTGGGAACCATTTTGGAGTGAGCTGATGCTGAAGCTGCACTTTAGGAATTGCAAGAGGTGTGAGATGTTTCAGCAGTATCAACTACAAAAGTCATCATTTCTCAACAGCTACCACAGAGCGGTACCAGAGGTATCTCCAGCATTTCCTATTGCACAGGCAGGAAATCCTGGCATGTCACATGTAACCCCATCCCTGAGGTCAGAACAGGGAGAAAGTGCGGGGTGATGGAGCCCTCAGTAGGGGCTCACTTGGAAATCAGACACGTGGAAAACAACTCCTGTCCTTTGACATTACAAGGAAAGGAAGGAAGGAAGAGAAGGAAGGTTAATAAGTTTAATTTGTCTTTTGAGAACAGCAATCTTCAGAATTAACTTTCCAAATGGGGCCATGACCCACACACTGGTTTCTGAATGCTGCTCCCTTACTATAAATGCAGAAATAGCACAATAACCACACCTACCCATTTTACACTCAGCCTGTCTGGGTTCAGCATTTCGATACAAAACACTATCGATCACAGCATCAGAGCTGAAGAACCTTGTGCCTCTAAATGTTTTACAGATGGAAGTTTCCCATGGGTGTCAAGGCTGTCATGTAAACCTTTTGGGACAGAGCATCTCCATCCTCTGCAGTGGTCCCTGGCTGCAAGCTGCTCTGTGATCAAGAGAACCACACAACACAGGGCTGGTTCCCTTCACATTTTCGCTTGGCATGAGCTAGGAGTTGGTCCCAGCCCCAGAAAGGAAGTCAAATCAACCAAGCTTTCCAATAATTTCAAGATGCTCTGGGATTCCAGTGCTAAGCACATTGAAAATGAGCACTACAGAGATTAGTACACGTAACAATTACAGCACCATGCAGGGAGAACTCTGAAAAGCTGACTCTACTATCCTAGGACTGCTGACCATCTGGGCCTTTTTCTGTATTTCATGTCTCATTTTATTAGTAAAACCACAATTTCTTTCCAGCATTGACTTAAGGAGGAAAAGAGAGGCTGAGGAAGAAGATTAGCACATGAAATGTGCACTGCTTGACTTAACACTGGTTTCAGTGAGCAGAACATAAAAGGGGAAAACCAGGCTCCTGTTTAGTTCTTTTGGCAGAAAACCTGGGGTCAGTGTTCCTATGTGTGCATTACTTCTGGCCACCTGTGCAGTGAAACTCAACTCTACCCTGTGTGAGCAGTGAATCCAGATGGCTCTGAGCACACGTGTAAATCAGTGTTCCTCGCAGCAGGGATAACAGATCTGGCACCATGTCTGTCACCCTCACAGCCCTGCCAGAGCCCTTTCCTGGTGGCTGACAGCAGCCCCCCTCCCTGCAGCCCATTCATTCAGATTTACTGAGGCAATGTCAGTGAAGCTCAGCTCTAGCAGTCTAATGTTTTGCTTACAGAAATGGCGATACTCTAAATAAAAGTGGTTTGAGATCCTGGCAATGTGAAAACTATTATAAAACAAAAAACTATTTTGCATCAAAACAGTCACTTATGCTCCTAGAGAAATACACAAAAATGTCTATCGTGAGCTTTCTCATGTGAAAATCAGGGAACCCCCAAAGTTGAGTTTCATGTAGCTCCAATCCCACCTTCTGGGCCAGCTGGCAAACCTGGAATTCGCAGACTGTAGTTGCTTCTTTAATTGTTTTCAAATTATTCGTTTTAAGATTTTTAAATAAAATCCCAGGCCATTCAATTAACATCACTTCACAGTGCACACACTCTGCCATCCATCTGCTCAAGTCATCTTTAACTGACACTGTCTTGTATCTGGTATTCATAACTATCAAACAAATCTCCTACAGACTCCACCTTCTGTTCCCACCCAGAAAACAGATTTTGCCATTTTTTATTCTCACACCTGTGCAGCTATCAACATTTTTCCGCTGGAGATTTGTCATTGGTGAATGTACACGTTGGGAACTGAGGTTACTTTAATATACTCACAGAAAACAGAAATGATTGTACATTTTAGGACCAGAAAAGATTATTGTCTGCTCTGGCATCTTCTGTAACACCATCCATAAAACTTCACTGCTCTAAATCCTGATATTGTTCTAATACTAATACCTGACCAAGTATTGCTTGTTGCATCTAAACCTTCTCTTTGGATAAATAAATATTTGCACCCCCATTTATTTTTTTTTAATCATAAAGCGTATGCCTAGCCTTTGATTATTCTTAGACCTATAGAATCTAAGTAGTCAATTGCACATTTTCCTCAGTTGTGGCTATATAAAGACAATATGCTTGCCAATAGTTGTGAATGTAAAATAACATTGCCTCCTTAGTCTGACCCTAATCTCAAGAGAAAAAACAAATGATCCTTATTGCCTTCTTCACATTGCACTGTGCTTTTATAATCTTGTATTCTGTGCCTGCCAGTAGCTCCTTTCCCAGGAGGAAGCTTCTTTGCCCCAGGAAGGGCCATGGTGCTCCCCATGCAGTAGCTTTCCTTCTACTGGCCTTTCCTTCCTTTCCTTGCTGTAGCTCTATGAGTTTGCTCCTTGTTTCCATCATATGGGGCACCTTGTGAACTTTTCAGGTAGGCAGCTCAAAAATAAAATCCAACAAAACCCAAGAAACTCGTGTGGAAGTAACTGTTTACACAAAGCTTAATTTGGAAATTAAAAAAAATTAAAAATGTGGAACTCATTGCTAACAGATACTGTGGACGCTGAAAGCTTGATGGGTTCAAGAAGTGAATAGACAAAACTATGGGGAGCAAACTGCCCAGAACCAGCAGACAGCTAGAACCTCTGATTCAGGAGGTCACTCAGCACAGATCCCCTAAAGCTGAGGTTGTTAGGAAAGGATCAGCTCCTGTGTTTCTCCTTACATTCGTGATTAAGTGCTGGCTAATCAGAAGCAGGGAGATGCCTGTGTAGGTGCTGCAGTAAATTGTTGGTTGTATTAGAGTGTCCTGCTGCCAAAGGATGGGTGCGATGCCAGCTACAGAGGTGAGAAGGCTTTGAGTGCTCTTGGCTTAACTTTCATGAGGATTTATTGATCACCCTTCTGCGTTTGAAGTGTTCCTCAGAGCAGGCTGCAAAAGGTATGATAAGATTTCCTATGCTATGGCCTGCAGCACCTTTCCTGAAGCACAGATTGATCTTCTTCTTTCTCTTTTTGTTGTTGTTATACTTAGATATGAAGAGGTTTGAAGAAAAACAATGTTACAATATTTTTTGAATTTTTTTTTTTAAAATTATGTTTGTATTGGAAGTAGTCTGTGCCCTTGATATTCCTGTGTTGTCCTGGAGGGGAATTGGGTCTCTGTTTCTTGTGTCTACTAAATGAGTACCTTATGTTTGGGAGTCTTCTGTATATAGTTACCTGTGCACTCTTATTTTGATAATACTGCCAGTGATTTCCTGTCTCTATAACTTTATGGAATTTCTAAAAGAAAAAGCATCACAATTTTTTTCTGGTTGTGGCATAGATTAGGCTGATGTTTGTAAAGAGCTTACTTTATGTAAGGCTTTGGCCTTCTCAAAAATTGTTTTCATTTAATGAATCACTCTTATTCCTCCAAAATTCTGTTTTTCTCATGTTGCTAGAAGTGCCATTGTTTCAGGTACAGTATTCCTGCTTTGGTTAATCCTTTAATTTTGCTAAGAAGTGTCATCCCACATTTCACAGATACACAGAGTATTTTCTTGTACTCCTGGCCTTCCCACTAATGACGTATGGAATAACTTTGTGAAGAAAACATGATGAATAAAGATGACTTAAACAGTTTTTGTACCTTTTCCATCTGGCACCTGTAAAGGAACAGAGGCAGAACAAGGCAAAGAAGCAGGCTGGGGGAAAGAGTGGGCTATAAACAGGATATTAGATGTGAGCTTAAGAGCAGGTGTATTTGTAGAGGGCTCCAGCTGTGTTTGCTGCTAATCCCAGTGCTATGGAAATTCGTGCTGAGTTTAAGGGGAGCTGATGCTTTCAGTCTCCATCCTCTGCAGTGTGGAACGTGGGTGCCCACTGGAGCCCCACGTCGTGCTTTTAGCCCTTAGCTTGGCACAGACACACAAGAAGTGTTCTGGACAAAGGGGTGTTACTTTGGCATGTTGATGTGTGCTCTGGGTACTAAACCAAGTCTAAACTATCAAATGATTTTTCTCTACCGTGCCTGTATACATGCAGGTTTTTAACACAACTGCCATCCGTTTGTTCTGTCGTCATAATGAAAATTAGCCCTTAGCACAGCTCCATATTGCTCCTGTGCTCAGGCTGTGCTGCTCTGCCTGGGCTGTGTGTATTGTTATCCAAAAGTATTCCCATTTTTTAATGCTTCGGAACCACAGGGTCTAGTTCTGCAAACCTTAAGCCCCATGAGCAATCCCTTGTCCACTGAAATCAATGGAATCCCTTGTGTGAATAAGGATTATGCTAGTGAATAAAGGGTTTTTGGATCACCGCCCTAACCCTTTTTTAATTAACCTTCTAAGAAAGAATTTATACAGGAAAACTCTGTCTCAGTGGTGAGCAGTCAATAAACCATGTCTTTGTAACTCCTTCCTTCCTTTATGGGTCCTTTGTGTGAGGCTTAAGTGAAATGGATCTCACTCTATATCCCTTCCTTACTTCCCTTCTGCCCAAGCCAGTCACTTTATAAATGTTATAATTTCTCTCTATTGTTCCCTTTTTGGATATATTTGCTCTTGTCTCATTCAGTGACTGCTAGCTCAACTATTTTTTTGCATTAGGAAAAAGAAAGGAGACAAAATGGACTGAAATATCAGGAAGAGAGATTCCATCTTATTTTAACCTCTGGGAATCAAAATACTAGTTTTTATATTGCGAATCCCATAAGTCAGTTTTTGCTTCATGGAAGTTTCTACTTCCAATATTTCACTATCACAGATGATCTGTCCTAAATATGAAGTTCTAGGATTTGGAGGCTTAACTTTCAAGTAATCTCCTGTAATTTTTCATCTTCAGGTTCACGTCAATGCCTTAAAATGTCACAGTTATTGTTTGCCATTACAGATAACCAGAGTGGCCCAAAAGCAACACCAGCAGATGACAGAAAATAGAATAATACGAAGATGTGCTTGTTTAGCTAAAGTGTTCTCTGATGGCATTGCAGCCTAGTGAATCAAAAGTGTTAGGAAATGGTGAAGATAGAGAAAATGAAGATCTCCACTGCTCCTCACAGAAAAGTGAGGCTTTTACTCTAATCTGCAGGACATAAGGGATTCCTAAACACTGCAAAGAGTATAATGTTGTTTTCTCAGTGCTGAAATGAAGCTGAAAGACAAATGAAATGTTCTGCTTTTACATGAATCAACAGAAGTATTCTGTGCTTTCTGTTTTCCAATTACCCACAAACAGTTTTTTAATTTCTGAGAGTATTTGTAGCTCTCTGTAGATTGTAAACACTCTGTCATACGCTTCCTGCTTTGTTTGTGTGTAGCTGCCTGGCTGGATCTGTATCCCTTGGTGTGATGGTCTTTCCTGGTTTTTAAATGGATAACTGTGACTTAATCACATTGTTTCCTAGTGAACATGCAAATATTTACCCAAAATTAAGTGGAATTAAGGTTGCAGAAAGATTTACGAGAAGAAAATTTCAATTCATGCAAATATTTGCAGGTATATGGATTGAACAGAAAGTTTGAACATCTTGATTCAAGACAGTACCCGGATAAAACATTCATTAATTTTCCTGCTGTTGTTTATACCTTAGCAATTTTATTTCTAGGAAGATGTTGAATTGGCTGGTAAGTGCCTTAGCTGATCCACTGAAAAGTAATGTTGTGCCATGGACACTTACTCACTCTTGGAGAATAACAGGGATGTCATAGTGCTCATTCTGGCCTCAGCCCAGTTCTTCCTGAGGGATACCTTGCACTTTGTTTGCCTTTCCTCTGATCTTTCTTTGAACTCATTCCCTCTTTTCTTCTCTCTGCTTAGACATTTGTAGTGTGTTCAAAATAATCGATTTGGTTCTGTGAAGATTTATGTCTGTAATGACCAAGTCTTGTCTTTTTTTTTTTTTTTTTTTTTTTTTTTTCATCATGGTTGTTAGCAATAGAGATTTCCTCCTAAATAAATGCAGGAACAAGTATGGAAATGTAGTGGATAGCTTCTGGTGCTTCAGATTTGAAGGAAGCTGTCTTTGGAGAGGTGTTCAGTGGAGTATTCTTCCTTCTAAAAATTCTCAGGAAATCCAATATTTTTCCTTTCCCTTTGGCGTATTAGGCAAAGACAGTAAATTTATGCCTGCAAATTTTACAACTTGAGAGTACTCTTTAGAGAATCTTTCTGTTTTGTTATCTTTCTGGGTGCACCTATTATTTGCTGGAAAAAAAACCCCAACATTTTCACAATTTCCAACTTTGCAAGTGGTCTAAGGGTATTCTCAGCTCTGTCATTCTGGTAACAATCTGCAAGCAGAGATTTATTAGGGTAGAAAGGCAAATTTTTCTGGTTTGACTCCCCCCAAGTCAGACAAGGTAGTGTTCTGCAGCAGCTGGTCTCCAATGCTGGTATTGCCCTCCCAGCTCTATGCAGCCTTGAATCCTGCTGTGCGGCATGTGGAACACCATGGTTTTTAAAGTTTATTCTTGTTATTCTGGAATAAAGGCTGAGGTGGAGAGGGCTATGATTATGAAACTTAATGTAAAGAAATATTTTCTCCATATTTCTGACTGATTTTGTCAGTTACTACACTCTCCTGTCCTCTAATGCTCCTCTACCAGAGCTTCAATAAAACACTTAATTTCTGCTATCTGAGACAAGCTGCTGTCTAATCTCAAAATTTCCCTCTTCCTTTTAACTTTTGTTTCCTTCCATGAGTTTGTTGCATCATACTCGCAATTCCCTTGCTAATGCTCTCTGTGTCTTCTAGGGTTTATCTCTTGGTCTCAGAAAGGAATTAATAATCCTTCTGACAACTTTATACATTTAGCCTTTCACCCTAATTTTTTCTCAGATAAATTTTTACAGCCTAAAAATCCTCTGATATGAATGTAGATATAGCTCTTAATCTCAGTTTTTCTTTCAGTGACCTATCATTTTAAGTAGACTCAAACATGCAGTCTATTATTTACAGGACTGTTTGTTTACCCAGTTAACACCACAATTTAAACCCAGATTTACCACTGCTCTAACTGCCCCCCCTCCCAATTTATTTACCAGGAACAACTCCCTTTTGTAATCAAAATGCCTTTGAACCACACATAAAAAGTTTCTTAAAACTACAGCTTATCTGTTTCCCTCAAAAGAGATGCTTTCAAAGGGTTGCATCAGCATTTTAGATTTCTAAGTATTCCTACGTCTTGATTTCCAAAACAAGCTGTGCATTAAGGTTCTCTGAAGGCAGCAGTCTTGTGGGTGGGTTTATTAGTTTAATTACAATATCCATTAAGTTTTGGAAAAATCAAAATTCAAAGCTCTTATTATGACTTGATAAAACTTAACATGCTTTGGTTGTTTAAGGGGATGGAGTAAAAGTATCATTTCTAAGCAAGTTGAATTGGCAGTAGAGGTTACAGCAAATTTTCTATTACTATTGTTAGACAATCTAAAAATCACTATGAGGGACTTCCATAGATGAAAGGAAGACTTTTGTAACTATAAATTTCTTGGTAATTTTTTTATCAATAAAGAACTAAGTAATAAGTTTGCCTGTCATATTCTCAGCAGTTCAGAAAGGTCTGAACCTTTGTGGTAGGCATTTCCCATTGCTGATAGTTTACACTGATTTGAGATTTTAGTACCCACTTTTCAAGTCATCTTTTGTCAAATATAACATTTCTGGTACTTGGTGTCTGAAATACAGTACTGTTAAACATAATCCTAAATTTTCCGGAGTAATTACAGACATTGAGTGAAACTGAATTTGATTCATAAGGGATCAGTGATTCTTTCAAACTCAGTAAAGCTATTATTTTTAACACCCCTTTAAATAACTTATAAATTTCTAACAGTTTAAATTTCTTAGTAGAAGACTCCAGGTGATTGCAGAACAGCTCTGTGTGTCTAGTAATTCTGGATTGGGGTTTTTTTTGTTGTTTTTTTTTTTTTCCCCCTCCCCTGGAAATTACTGAAAGCAAATTTGGGAATTAGATTGTGTAATTTCCAATTTCCATTTAACACGGAGAGACGAGGCGTTGTGGATGCTTGCAGTGGCCTGATTCTAGCATGCAGCAGGAGCAAGGGGTTACAGAGAGCCTGGGGGTTCCACCTTGGGAATGGCAAACACTGCAAGGGTAGAGAGGAGCTGACAGGGATGGGGTAAAGCAGGATGATACTGCACTGGAGAACTGGTCTGTGTCAGGCAATAGGAACAATGTATTGTAACAAATGATATCAGTAACAAGAAAAAGGTGACACTTTTACAGAGTGTAATGAGGGCTAAAGCCTATAACGTGCTGTATAGCTTAACAGCTGGTATTAAATCAGCAGACAAAACATTTGCTGAGATTGTGGAAAGTCTGCAAAATTACCTTTCTGGTATCTGCTGAGTGTACCTGCTTTTATAAAGAGGCTCAAAAGAGAAAATGAGACAATTCTTGAATCTGTCAGTTCAGAAAGGGTTTAAATGATGTGTTAAGAGACTGGATGGTGTATTATATGCAGAAATGAAACAGTCTAAAAATGGTTATTGACCCGAGTAATTGATCCGGAGCAGTACACCGAGAGCGGCGGGGCCGTGGGCACACGCCAAAGTGCTGTGGGCAACCCGTGCGATCGCCGAGCAGCGTCCGAAGCTGGAAGCTCAAACCTGACAAAACAGCATGCCTTGTCTCTGTCTTATACAAACGAGTGCTGATCTGAAATGGCCACGGGAAAACAGGATATGCAGAGAAAACACGCAGGTTCCAAACCTCTTACCCCATACAAAGGCGACACAAACAGCATTCGGAGCTGCGGAGCACGGCGTCCACTGTGCTCTGTTGCAGGCTATCGTGAAAGCGCTAGTGTCTTTGCAGCAGTTTAAGTTAGTATACAATAACCAAAATGTTGCTGGATTTTGTTAGAAGTGGAGGGAATGGAACGTGAAATGCGTTTCTGGCAGGATGCTCACACACCAGGAACGGAGCAGCAGTGAACTTGATGTTTTAAATGGACATAAAAAGAATCTGCATCTTGCAAGTGCTCTTGCAATGAAGGTGGAATGTGTAACTATAAATTCTGTGTTCTTCTGTAGCACGTTGTGAAGTTTCCTACGGGTTTTAGGAAGACATTAATGTCTTAAAACTGTGTTTTTGGGAGAGACTAAACATGCAGGTTTCCAGGCTTCTGCAGGAATTAGGAAAAAAAAGAGAAAGGTGGAACATAAGCCCCTCTCAGAAGACAACCTGAGTGGAACACTGCAACATGTTTCTACCAGCTGGAAACCGGTGGAGGCTCTGTGCATCCAAAGGAATTCAATATTAACTCATACTTGCAATTTAGTAACTTTTAACTGAAACAGTGGGTAAACTTCTTCCATTAGTTGGTGTTAAGCTCCCAAATCTACCTAGAGAAATATGTCTATAAAATTGGAGATTGAAGTTGATAGCAAGAAATACCTCTTCAAAGACAGTTGCAATATCACCAGCTAATCCTATCAATGCCATCAGTACTTGTTTTTTAGCACTGAACAATAAAACCAATGCTTTATGACATCGTTAGCACTCAGTGGTACTGGAAGTTAGTGGTAGAGAGCAACTTAAATAGCACTGCTGAGAAATTGTCAAGAATTTGAAGGTAATATGAAAAATCAGATTTTTTCTTTTTTCTTGGAGATTCAACTGTGTTATGGCTGGCAGAGTTTCACCTAAGCCTTGTGATTTATCTTGAGGAGCCTTAACCTTCAAATGTTCCCCATGTGAGCCCGTGTTCGCAGTCAGTCAGTTATTTCTGTAGGGTTTTGCCTACGGCAGTAGCAGCGTTCGATCTGCAGAATGAACTGCTACAGCGTGAGCAGAAACACATTGATTCACGTGGCATATTGGGACTTTCCATGAGTGATGGTGCTCATATTGCACGAGAAAGTCCTTACACACCTTTGTCTATAAAGCTACCTTATGATGCTTCCCTAACTGGAACAGGAGCAGTAATTTCACATCTGATGGAAGATCAGAGTGAAAGGTTCATTGCCTTTGCCTCTAAATTCCTTACTTTGGCGAAACAGAGCTGCATGGAAATTGAGAAAGGATCTCTGAGCTATTCTTGGCAGTTTAAAACTTTTCACCAGTGTTATATAGGTAATGATTTATGCTGGTTGAAGATCATCAACTGTACTTTCAGCTTTAATCCCACAAAAAAGAGTTCCAACCATAACTATTGCAAAGCTTTCAGGATGGGAAGATGGCTCAACTGAGGTAGAATTGATTTCAAAACTATGAACAGCATCATGAATTTCAGTCTGGCAAACTTTCCACTGAACAATTGCCATTAAGGGGGGCTTGTAGACTCTGCATGGAACAAATTCAAGGTCTTGAAAAATGAATTAAAATACAAAAGTAATCTCAAGACTAAAATTTGTACAACACAAAGTAGGCACGTGTGTACATACAAACTATTTCATCAGCAATATAACATCCTTCTTCCTACAAATGTCTCTTATAACTCTTCTTCACATCTTTGGAATAATTTTATATTCCTCTGTGACTTGTACAACTTTGTCCTTTGCACTGTGTATCCAGTCATGCACTGACCCCCCAATAATTTCCATCATCCCCGTTTCTGTTATCTCCTGTTTCATGGTAAAGGGAAGAAGTGGCTGGGGTGATTTGTGATTGGGTAGTTTTGTTTTGGTTTTGTTTTGGTTTGACTTTTTTTTTTTTTTTGGGGGGTTGTTTGTTTTTTTGGTTTTTTTTTTTTTGGGGGTTTTTTGTTTTTTTGTTTTTTTTTTTTTTTGGGGGGTTGTTTTTTTTTTTTTTTTTTTGGGGGTTTTTTTGCTTTTTTGTGTCAGAGTATTTAGTTTTTCGGTTTTTTGATGGTTTTGTTTCTTAAGGAATTAAAAAAATTGTATTTTTTTACTGATATGTCAGTTTTGGTTGCATTTGGTAGGTGAATATAGAAGTGGTGGAGGATGGAAGCAGTTAAACCAGGCATGTTCAGCCTCAGAGATGGCATTCCGCAAAGTACCTGAGAAGTTACACGATAAGCCTCGTAAAATTTGATTGCTCCTGTTATTCTTTCATTACAGAGTCATCACCTAGAAACCAGGCTTAAGATAGCTCCATTTTTAATTTTATTTTATTAAGAAGACTTGCTGGGTCTCAGTTACAATCATTAAAATGTGATTTTTAAAGGGCCTGGTTTTTTCCAAGTTCCAGGTATAGGGAATACTTGAAGCCTGGGTTGTCTCTCTCACTCCTCTATCTCAGTGGTGAGGGACTTCTACAGAAATAGAAGATACAGCATAATGGTCTCAAGGGTTTTAAAAATGCACCTTATGCCTAAATATTTTCATTTTCACCAGAGTTTAACTAGCAGTGTTTTGTTTAGACTATGCTGGGCCATTTATTAGATATGTACATCTCTCTATTTGTGGAATCTAATGCTCTTACTTCATTAGATATTCACTGATGCCCAGGATATAGCAGTGCAGGGACTGGAAAGTGTAAAATTCTCATTTCTGAGCTTGGATAAATTGCATAAATTTAAAGAGCAGAATGTAATTCTCACCTTGAGGGCCCTAATTGCTTTTTGAAATAAGCAGAATGTCAGAACAGCTCCTCACCACTCTGACACAGTGCATTGCTGCAAAGATTTATTCATGTTTTCAGGAAAGCAGGGACTCATGCCGTAGCATGGGCAAAGATAATGTACAGTGAAACATCAGGTTTCTGTGGGGCAGCTGGAATACAGTACGGGCCATTACAAAGCAGATCTTGGCTATGGCACTGAGAAGCTGCATTTTGCACCCTCTCAAGGTTGGGGATTTGTTTGTTTGCTTGAGGTTTTTGTTGGATTTTGTTTTTTTTTTCTTTTTTTTTTTTGTTTGTTTTTAATCCTAATATATATAGGGATATTGGAAAGAACCAGTGTAGTTGGGGGGGGTTCCTTGAGTATTTCTTTTTATTGCAGAGGGAAAATGAAGTAGTGAGATGCAGCAGAAGCTTGGGGTGATAATGTCCCAGCTTTATCCTTCATATTTTTAAGCAGAAGTGGTATAGAATGTGACACAGACAGGTAGGATGTTTACCTGGATATTCTGCAGAAGGGATGCTTATTGAAAATATAGGGCATCAATACAGCCAGACAGTGATGTGTGCTGGTACCAGTAAGCTTTGTGTTTGCTTTCACTTGAAGACATTCTCTGAGATATTTTATGTGAAGTAAGAAATGGTATCTATAACAAATACCCTTGAAAGTTTCGGGGTATTTAACACCTGCTGGCCATACTGAAGGACACATTACACATCAGCACCCAGCAGACAGGCTGCTTGTGCATTGCATTGCATGATCCTGGTAGTGAGGGCTGGAGCAGTCCTTAGTGAGGAGTCTCTCAGGGCGCTCACCTTGCGTAGCAGGAGATCCCGTTAATGAGCACGGAGCAGCTGCTCGGACTCCTGCAGGTGGCCGGGGTAGCTCCTGCAGCCTGTGCAAGGGCACGGCAGCACCAGGGGGGCAGCTTTGCAGCCCTTTGCAGCAGGAGGTGCTTGTTCCCATCCAGAGGAAGGGTTATTTCCCCAGCCTTCACACTTCTGGAGGAATGTTGATGTAGGATAATTGCGCCATGATCCTGGTATGGCAAACGATTACGGATTATTATAGAGCCTCTCTGTATGCATGTAAAATGCATAATTAGGCTTTTTGTATTACAAATCAGCAAGTGTGGGTATGTGGAAGTGCTAATGTTGTGCGGAAGGTGCTGGCAATACACAGAGTAGTACAAGTGGCACCACATCCATTGAGCGGATGTAATCTGAGAGATGGTCGCCAGATAATTCCAAAGCTCAGAAATTCTGCACTGTTTATGGAGATTAAAAAAGTACTTTTTAGATCAGTTTGTCTAGCAATTTCTGCTATTACCTTTGTGGTAAAATCTGCTCAGCACTTAGCCAACTGATGTACAAATACTATGCAAAAAGGTCAACTTGGATCTATGGAAAAAGCTATAACAATTCATCAGTTTGAATTAGATGACAATCTTGAATTGTGATGAAGCCATGAAGACCCTTTTTTTCCTCACTCACAGTCAATAGAAGTGTTTATATTCCAACACATTTGAGGTAACATTTTTTCTTTTTTGGTTGCCTTTTGTTAAATCTTAATTTCACAAGTGGTTGTTGACATTTTGGAGTGAATAATAAGAGGAGAAGATCAAGCAAACAGTCTAATCAATCTGAAAATACACTGAAGTGGGACTGTAACAACACTTTCTCATCCTGCACCTTCATCAGGTTAACCCTGTTCTAATGCTCTGCAGAAGGCTGCCAAAACACTGCACTTTGTTAAAACATGTAAGAATACTTTTATTATAGATTTACCATTGTTTATTTACTATCTGACAAAATTTTCCTCTTTACTTCTTGAATAATAACAATATTGTGCTAAATTTCTCCTTATTTAACTTTCTAATATGAAGTAGGTCCACAAGATGGCCCTTTTGCCTTGCCAAGTCTTGGGTCACGAATGAAGAGCCCAGCACCGTGGTTATTGATCTCTTCTGTCCCAAAATCCGATTTTCAGAAACACACGCTGATTTGTGTGGTTCATTAACATTTGTTTCTTCTTCACCATAATAATGAGCTGTTTGTAGCTTGCTCGAAAATAGGCATAGATTAATGCAATGTTGACTGCAAAATCACCAAGGAAGAAAACTGCTGCACTAGATAAACTTTATAGGCCACGTTCCTCCAGTTTCACAGTCTGGGATGACTATTTGTGTAATAAGGCATAGTGAGGATTGTGATTATCATAGAATAAACCCTGGAGTATTTTAAAGATGCAAAGCATAACTGCTGGTGTTTGACTTCCTAGAAATAGAACTATTTGGTAACATTTGGCATCACCAGAGATGCCTAATTAGTGAGCACATACATGTTTACAGATATTTATGCATATCCATCCACACAGAAACTTGCAGGCACAAAAAAAAAAGGTATATTTTTACTGGAAGAAATGCATTAAGGAATTAGAACTGGAAAAATGCAAAGCACTTCTATGTGGAAGAAGTAAGAATTTCATCTTGCTTGTAGTATCAGTAATAAGAATTACTGTTCAATTTCTGATGCAGGTGTACAGGTATCCTGCACTTAAGTAAATCATCAGCACTGATTCTAGAGGTTTCTGAACATGCTGGAGGCAAGGGATTAGTGTAACAACCTAACCCAAGCTAGGCAATTTCTCAGCAACATACATCTATTAGTTAAAAATAGACACCTGAACATCATTGGGGCTTTCCACATAGCTGCTGATGGAAGGATCTGATCCTTTCTTTATCTTGATATATTCTCTGTACTTATTTCAGAATCTCGGCAGGGTAGATGTAACTGCATATTGCACAGGTTGATTTTTCTGTGTACAGCAGGCGCTGAACTGAACCAGCAGCTTTGCTTTTCAATTCCTGCGGTTTCATCAGGCCGAGACACACGTGCGCCTTTTGTGTTCTTCCCCATTGCTTCTTCAGTTTAATGGGAATTCCAGGAAGAGTAGGATGGTTGGGCATACTTCCTCTCCCTATTTTTCATATCTGTTCCCTTAATAGTATGAGTTCAGTGTAAATCTGCTTTCATCAGATGAAGCGGGAACCAGGTGTGTCTTCAGCCCTGTGGATCCTTAAAATACAGCAGAGAGGCACTGGGGCTCTTTTTAGTGTTGTATAGGAAATACTTTTCTTGAAGGAAAAAACTACAAGAATGTGGAATGCAATTGGCAACTCTTAATAATGAATGAATTCAATGGTTATCCTATACAACCTTTTTTAATAATGTATTTCTTTCCAGACACAATTTTTTCAGTGCCTAGAGGTTTTCCCCCCTCTCCTTTGAATTCATTATTCAAAACAAAAGTTCCTTAATATCACTGACAAAAGTGCATTGTGTTCACAGAGAGATGTCACAAACTTTATAAGCCCCAAAACCTGATTCTGACCTCGACAATTTACAGTCTTCAGGAGGGATCAGAATGGGGCCTGTGTGAGGAGCCAATTTGGTTTTGATTTGGCCATTTCAGTTTTCTCAGCCCTGCTTGTCAGGGCTGTCAGAGACGAAAGGGGGGAGGGCGTGTTCGGGTGCCGCTTGCGGGGGGCAGCCAGGAGTGGGGGCAGCCTCTGGGGGGACTCGGCCTGGCAGCCCCTCACACAGGCAGCCAGTGGGGGACACTGGGGAAGGGCTTCTCCGGTCGGGTTGTGAAAAGGTCTCCATCAACGGGCGGCAAAGGAGGGTTGGACTGGACAAATGGTCCAGGGGTATAAAAACTAACCGCATCACGGCTCGCTGCTGTTCCTTGGCTGGCTCGCTCCCTCCTTTGCCCTGGCCCCAGCCTGCCTCCCGGCTCTCCTGCCCTCGCCGGCTCTTGCTCGTCCTGCCTGCCTGTGTCCCTGGCCGCCGCCCTGCCGCCCCGGGCCAGCCGCGACCCTGTCCAGGGTCCTGGACGTCCCTTCCGAGCGCCGCTCGCTCCGGGCGCGGTGCGGGAGCCCCGCAGGCTCGGTCAGCCGCAGGCAAGGCAGCCGGCACGCTGTCCCCCCCCCACCCCGGGACACCCGCAGCACGCTGT